>JAFFZH010015455.1:20011-76809 GCA_018420115.1 Euura saliciscinereae | reverse complement strand
AAAGGAAACGATTGTTTTCAACTGAATCAACACGAGCAGAGATTCCAACTCGAACATACCACGCTAAATTAGTTCTAACTGTTGCGTTCCTCTTTTTTTTTTTTTTGTAAATACCTCTCGAGAGCGGATCGAAATGCACTCTCATCAATTTTCAATACCATTGGAACTTTTCCTGTTAAAGGGGGACTCTGAAGGTTTTTGAAATAACAACAACAAAAATTGACTTGGCGCGTCGTACTGTGCGAGAATCAGCCATCCATAGCTCGTCTAGCTGTATATTAAATATGTAAGCCGAGACATTACGCTTGTACGGTTTGAAGTTATTTTAGTCTAACGTTAGCTCGTTAGCGCCCATAGTTTAGCCTTTAGGGGTCGTCTTCGTCCTCGACGATGTATAAGTAAGTAACTAAGTATAAGAGCTTTGCAAATCCTAGGCCTGCTGATCGGCAAAATCTTTGATCCCATTTGTCTCCGCAAAGCCGTTATAAAATCCAATTTATTTATTGGCTTCTTTACCTCCCTCCGTGATCCCTCAGCGAATGCCATTTATTGCAACGAGGTGCTTTCTTTTTTGCTTTCGAAAAATCTGAGCTGGCGTAGCGCCTTCACTGATACATTTTGGTGAATGAACTGGACCGAAATAGGGCAGGGTCCGTAGGATCTGGTTTCGCATAGACCGGGGTAGGGATGACCGCTTAGCCACAAACTCGTGGTCTTAGTTCCGGCGACCGCAGGTGGGTAGCAAAAGCCACATACCTCTATGGAGCAGCCCTTAACCTCTGGCAACCCTTTAACCTCCCATATCTATCAGCTAGGGACTGTATTTACTTATTACCCCGCACATAGGTACGAGACCATGGGTTGGTTTAATCTCACTCAAGCCTACACGTAGACTTTCGTATATTACGTAGTGTGTCTACACGGAGAAGATGTCTGAATAATTCATGATTCCTATCCTTCTAGGGGCCGAACGTTTAGTTCAGGTTATGAGACACGGAGAGAGTTTTTCGGTTCTCTATGATCGTTGTATATACATATACCCGGGTTCATGGGTCGGGGATGAAAACAGCAAAAAAGTAAACGCCTTGCAGTAACATGCGGTCGAAGAACCGCATGTTAATCGAAGACGGCGTAGCCACGAGGTAAAGGACTGGCTCGGACCGCCTGTTAATCGACGTGATTATTCTCGAGGCAAAACAGTATATGTATACACTGTGTGCAGCGGTAACCAAGCTCTGTAATTTGCATAAACGATATACCTACGCTTTGATTCGGTTGATCACGTGTCGTCCCACACCTAGCTTGTTCCTACATCGAGGTATACGTGTATATACCATGTCGGGTGATGGAATAAAAAAAAAAACAACAGCAAAACGAAGACAGAATTTTAAGACTTTTTACTACCGCAGTGATAGATACTATAAAATGTGAATCGCACGTGCTCCCAGCCTCCTCTTCAGACGTGTAATCGTTTCCTCGAAGTTTTTAGTGCCAGTCGAGCTGTGAGTCTCTGGTAATGAGTAGAAACACCTGACACTATGAAATAACGTGGGTATGTACCGATGATCCGATAAACCGTGAAGGCAACTCGTTTAACCTGCGAGGCAATTAAAATGATAAAATCGTTTTATACAGAAAATAATGAATAAAGAATGGACGCGTTCACGTGTCAGCTTCGTATCCGCGTACATGGGTACCTTTATAGTACACGGTATGAAACTGATCCGTGAGAATCGATCGTATACGGTAGTACCTCGACGGTGGCTTGTAAAAGTCGTTCATCCGTCCGTTTTGAAAAGAACATATATTATTCACTGAGCCGCTTTTCCCATCCGGTCTAAGCTCTAAGCCGAGTGATGTGTATCTGAGAAGTCTTTGGCGTCATTTTTTCATTCGTCAGCTCTCAGATCGTCCCTTTCGCCTTGCGAGTACTTAGTATTATACCGTATCTGCATATGTACAACCGCAACATACGTGACGAGCTGTTGGGGTGCATATTTCATTGACACACGTTCATGTGTATTTCGGTACCCGAAGGGTGTCGAGCTCGAGCGAGTCGAAAACTCATTTGATGTAAATATAAAGTCTGCAGGGATTACAAACACGCGGATATATAGAGGGAGCCGAAAGACCTTAGGGGACTGAAAAGCCGGGGTGGAGGCAAAATACCCGCTGCGCGATGGCCTGTCCAGATAGATCAGTGACACGCTCACGCTTCTTACTCCGTGATGTAGTGGTTTATAATAAGAGAAGTTTATCGCCCGTTATCTCGTTCAACGTTTACTTCGTGTCATACTGCACTGAAGGAACGGACTTTTTACCGTCCACACAAAAGCTACCTAATTTTTTCCCGTACCCACGCCGATGGGTGAACCTGCACAAGGAGGTGGTTAGGTTGGGTTGGGTTGAGTAAAAAAGGCAAGAGAGAAAGAGGAATTTACTCGCTTCACAAAGGATCCCAAATATCGTCCAACTGTCGTGGTGCATCGTTGTAGCCCCCAAGCTGGCGGCACAACCCCTGCGATTCTACACTGTGTTATTATACCTATACCTACCCGAGGTATACTAGAACACAACAAAAGCGGAGGCGAGCAAATGACAAAAGCTATGATAATAGGAGGACGAGGACGTATAGAGCTATGAGAGCGAAAGAGAAGGCAAAAGAGGGGTGGAAAGGGTGAAGAAAACCCCGTCGTAGACGACCTAATCTGTTACAGTCATCACACCCCGTTTTTGCCCCTTTATCTAACGCCCCTTCGCTTCCCTAGGCTCCCAACCCTGGTAAAGGTCGGAACCGCGTTAACCGCTAGCGCCAAGCCAGGGCCGTAGAATCGGGATACGCGGGACAACATCCCCTCATCCTACTTCCCTCGGCTATACTAAACCACGTGAAGAACGATGCCCCAGCCATCTTCTGCGTCGGCATCAGGGGGAAAAAACTGGGGTTAAACACCGCAAGCGTCCCTAAACTTTGGACAGTTATCCCAAGGATAGTTTCTCCCTTTTACTCTCCTCCTTTTAGCCATTAGACATAGACATCCAGACACTACCAAGGATAGCTTTACGACTCATCCTTATTCCATCTGACGTGGCGACGAATTCCTTTGAACCCTAAGCATGTGGTGTGGCGCCTGCAATCTCGAGTGCATACTGAGTGTATACTGCGACACTGGTCACTGACTTGTCGGACTTCACCGCTGATATAAGTATGAAAACATGACCGTGTTGTTTAATGCCAAATGCGTTTGGGTATATACATTTTTTTTACCTACTCAAGCGTCAGGATGTGCAAGAATCGTTATCGAGCTTATATTATCCGTCGAAGAGAAAAGTGTCTCATACTTTATTATACAGTCACATTATGTATGTATGTAGCTGTGCTGCACTACCGTGAACATTTGAAAGGAGGATCTTTTTTATCTGCGGATGGAATCGTCGTTAATGTAAAGATCCCAACGACTCGTGTCTTTCAGAGGTTGATGTGTTTCTTTCCAAGAAAAATAAGAAAAAAAAATACCTTCAACTCCTTTACGATTTTACATTTGTGTTTCGTCATTATTTTTACTTAATTCATTTATCCTCCTCTTCTTTTTCTCGCTCTGTCTCGCCCTGTGCCGCCGATCTTGACTACCCAAAGAGCTCTCTCTGTCTCTCTCTGTCATCCCACATCACGCTTTTAGCCATAATCAGCGCTGCACCGAGCTGCACATGGACATTTCAGCACAGCTTGATATGACGCATTTGAGTTGCTCGAAAATCCATTTATAGTCATTAATATGTCTAAAGATGGAAGAAACTATAATAAAATTATATCACATGAAGGCTTCTAATCCCACAATCCATATAGAATTGCATGTACTTGATCGCCTAATACAAGTCTTCAAGTCTATGTAGTAGCATGCGGAACTAGACAGACACGAGACAGGAGCAGCACCAGTAGTATGAGCACACCGAACGCGGCGGTTCAGGTACAAGATTATACGAGAAAGAGATCCGAGGGGTGGGGGCGCTGTGCGATGGCGATGCGTCGCGTCGTTGCGCCGCGCGGTGAGGGGATAACAACAAGCCGTAGAGGAGGAGATGAGATCAAGTCTGCAGCACGGTAGCTCCCATGTATATCATTAACCTCAGAGCTCCGTCTTTCGTCCCACTGCACAGCTCTACCCCAGCTTTATCTAAAATTCCGTCTTCCTCGCACTTTCGGAGTAACCACTCGGTCGACGCTGTACGGGAACTCGGAATGGTGAAACAGCCCGTTCCGAGGAGATAGTCCGAGAATGTATCCGTGTCCCGGTCTCCCCACACCCGTACAACGGACTGCGGGTCCCGACACCCCGTCCTCGTCCCGCACAAACGAGTAATTAACTATCTCCGTGTGGGAGAGACACGTGTACGTTCTCCCTCGCGCTGTTTGCACACAGGCTCTTATGTTAATTTACCTTGACGCCGCGCTTGAGAGGTTCCCCCCGGCTCGTCGCCAGACCCGGGCTCCCCGGCCTCTCGGGATCGAAAAATTATTGCTTGTGGGTCCCCCCCGTAAGCCGTTTCATTTTTTTTCTTCCCTTCTCTCCGTCTCTGACGCCTTCTCTCTTCATACCGCGGTGTAATAACGTTATTCGTTTTGTTTTTATTGAAGAGATTCTGTTGAACGAAGTGTTTAGCTATGGACACGTTGACGATTCGTTCGGCGATTACCAATTTTACTATGACAAATTAATTTACGATACGGAATTTATTCGATATCGAATAATATAGAGGTGCACGAATGGAAATCTCAAATCAACTCTCCGATATTAGGTACGGAGTTATTTGCTGGTGTGTCTGTCTCTCTCTCCCTCTCTCTCTCTCTCTCTCTCGCTCTCTCTCGGTGTTACGAGGAGAAACTTACTCCGTTGAAGTTTATCCGTTGCAGGCCAATTTGAGTAACTCTGATATTATAATAGCCGGTAACGACCCACCGCCACCGCCGCCAACCACCACTGCCACAAGCGAGTAAATTTATCTTTGGCATTCATCTGCCCATTACCTGTGAATTATTCCGAAACGTTTATATTGTAATTTCAATTTCAGTTATTGGCTACAGTCCTCGTCCGACATAGCGCAGGGGTCGGTCGTAAAATCATTGCCTCGACGTTATACTCCGTACCCACTAAACGAACGCGATTCGCACGAGATAAAATATCGAATGATTCTAATCGAAAACTAAAGATGTGATTGAATGTAAATAACGAACGAAGCTGGTCCGCGTGTTTTATTACCACCACTGCAGCTATAATGTGTAGCTTCCCGGTATGTTTGTTACTCCGTGGTCGAGGGAGGAGGGTAAAGAATGAATCACCGAGCTGATTGTGACCGAGTCTCCAAGCGACAAGGCAAAGTGCCAACCCTAATGCCAATTAGTGCCATTCTACAGAGCCCAGGGTACCCTAACCAGGGCCTCTTATTTAACGAGGAGAAACAAACCACTGTGCAGTCAAGTCAGTCAGCCAACGATCCAATATCCTCAAAGAAGCAAATGCTGCGATTCGAGTGCGTCTCAATCCTCACACATTCATTTATTACATCAACGCATAATATTCGAAAACTTTTTAGTTTGGACGCGAGGACAGAGATAAAGAAGAAGAAATGGAACAAAGAAAGAGGCTAGTTCCGACTGTAATTCGATAGTTTCTTAAGAGAGAACACAACAAGAAGCCCATTATTCCTCTTTAAACCGAAAGAAGCTCCGTCGTCCCGGGTATTTGTGAACGGACTTAACTACTCTCTCGGCTGACTGACTGGTTCGAAGTAAGGACTTCAAAGAATAAAAGGGAAACGGTGTGGCATAAAAAAGAGAGAGACAGCAAAAAAGGGAAAAAACAAGACAGGAGAATAAAAATCCCGTTTTCGAAAAGGACCAATTTGCAACACCCTGTTGTAATAAGGGTCGCCAAGGGTAGGGTATAGAAAGACTCTCGTAGATCCGTCTCCTCTTCTGTTATGGCTATCATGCCGTCTATATCCCGAGGGATTATTCCGGTGGAGGAACCCTAGGGGATACGGGCAGGGGTATGACGCCCTCTGTTTGGCTCACCCCAGTTCGCTAGCTGCTGCACCAGGGTTTTAGGGCTTATTCTCCGATTCCTCGTTCCGAATGAAAACGCCGTACCCCATGCAGCGTGCTTAATGTTGTTACCAACATAATAGAATTATAATTCAAGGCTGACTCCTGGTCCCCTTCTTCTGGGATTCTCGCGACTCGCAAAACGGCAGCGTGAAATAAATTAACACGGAGTGACGATACATTGTATCTAATCTCCCCGATGTTAAAACCGCTGTAGTAATATGATTGAAAAGTAATTATCATTCGAAGATTAAGACCATTCATTACCCCAAAGAGTCTTATCAGCGAGGCTCAAGTTTTTGTCGTCTCGATACCGTATCTGAATATAAGATCGGGCAACTGACGGCGATCCAACTTAGCTGCGGTACGGCAATTAGTCAAACACCCCTAATCACCAGAGACGATTAGTCGCGGTCTTGTACGTATACGTATTCGAAGACAGTAGCGAGAGAGTATGTGGGCTGCTCGATAGACCGAAATCTAAAATTATCTCACGCCACCTCGGGCAACTCCGGGCGAATTGAGTCACGTCTCTCAACACTCGAGTCACTTGATCGATCGTTGATCACAGCGATTTTCAAATCCCAATGGGATACAGTCTACTGCTCCCGATATACAAGCACGAGACTCGACATGCTCCAAAATTCATTTTTTTGGTCCGATTCAACTTCTCAACGTTTTATTTTTTTCGGGAAAAAATCCTTGATCTTTCGAACGTGAGGATCCGTTTTTTGTTCACTCATTAGCAAATAGCTTTCAGAATTTTCGTTAGATCTTCTTCGCTGACGTCATTTCGGATCATGTCCAATTTTTTAATAAAGTTTTCAGACGTTCTGAAGCCGAAGTAATCGTGAGTGCGTCGACTCTCGGGTATTAATATCATTATTATTGTCACGATGTCGTCTTTCGGCTTTCCCGCCACCGGTTCTCCTGAATAAACTCAACCGCGTGAACAGGAATATAGGCGTTGTGTACGTTCGAGTTGGTCGAGGCCGCAGCTGCTACTTGAAACGAAACTGTAAACGGTTCAGGAAAGAGAGAAAAAGGATCACACACACACAAGTCTTGAGAGGTATTAGGCTAATTTTTAATCGGGTTTTCATCGGCTTTCACAAAGCTATATCTATATCGACATAAACCTATGATCGAATATTAGCTTGTTAATTCTTCCGGGCGTTGAAAGTGATAATATGTATGTCGGGGCCGGAGGGAACAGCTTTTCGAAACACGGATCGGTGTTTTTTCAGCTGTACAAATTTATCGCACAACCGTATGGATAGAGGTGGGTTATATTAACGAGGTTTTACTACTAGCCGAAGGCAGGTTGCGCAATATCCATTGCTACCGAAGATAAATAGGAAAATAAAAAAATAAATAAAAAAACATATTACACAACATTAACATTGTTTATAGTTCAGTCAGTCAACCAACGTCTCATGCCAATCGAAAAACACGCAACGATGATGCGCGCATGGGGGGAGGCACCCACACGCGTGTCGTACGCACCCCACACTCTATTGTCAGACTCTAACCCTCGATCCCCGAAACCGTGCGCGTTTCCACCCCTCCTTCCTAATATATATAACCAGTTTCTCTCTTCTCCACGTGCTGCAGCGGAGTGGCCGCGCGCCAGACTGGGGCATACGGAAGCGGTTCGGAACGATCGTTGGATCGGCGGCGTGGTGAGGGATTCAAAGATAAGAGGAGACAAGGGAAGGAAGTTTTTTATTCGATATTGTTAATGGAGTACAAAAAAACAATTTTTTAGGTTAATCTTACATCGGTATTGTTAGATGTTTTATTTTTTCCAAGGTGTAATGATTTGTAGTGTAGGTTTTACTTACTGGATGTCTGGCTGCGGCAGCTGCAGCTACTGCAGCGGCGTTTATTCCTGCACTTGGATACATCTTCCAGGTTTTTAAGAATCGTGAAAAACACTCCCGTCTCTCTGCCCCAACCCAGGGAATCGCAAATTCTCTTTTTTCACAGATACCTTATCACCTGCACATTTTTTTTATTTATTCTTCAAAACCGATCAACCGTTTTGTCTGATAAATCACTTGAAAATCCAGAACGAGGATAATGCCTTTATCTCCATTCAAGCCAACCACTCAAACTTCTTTTTTATTCAACTACTAGATATCTAATTTATTTTCACTCAAAAGAATAAAGTAAACAATAAAATAAATATGCTGTTCATTTCGGTAGCCGCCGCGAAACGCGACGCGGTTATATTAGCCCTGGGTAAATTCCCGCCCTTTAAAAAAAAAAAAAGTTTGTGAGTCTCAACTCAGGCCGTACGCGGTCTATCAATTCATTCGACGCGAGTAAAACTCCCCGTGTGTATGATAAAACATGATAAAGCGATGTATAATGTGATACCAGCCGAGAATCAACCTTCTACTACGACGACCTCGGAGCAACTGACGGTTACAGGAGTGGTGGGGATATGCTCCCCCTCCCGACTCACACCGTCCCACCCCTCGACCGCTGCGCCGCTGTTGCTTCTCAACCGTGGTTTTCCCTCGTTCCCCTCCAGCGCTTGCTCGGAAGCGGTGCTCGTATTAACCGCCCGATACCTTCTTTAGTCGCGGTATTAAATTAAAACTAAAAACCTGCTATGCCGTATGCACGGCGTACGATACAGCATAGAGAGAGAGAGTTAAAAAAAATAATAACAACCTATGTCAAGTTGAATTCTTTTTATTCATTCTTGTTACTATTCGTCAACATCAATCATAATAAATTTCACTACGTACGTCTGTATAGTACTTGCAAAAACTCTCGTAATCGTTGTATTGATTGTCTTCTCGTTCTACTTGTATTTTTTTTTCTTACCCCCCCCCCCAGTTTCGTTTTTAATTCTTACGATTCTCTTTTTCTCCTTCTAATCAACGCGTCGTCACGGAAGGATTAACTCCTTTTTTACAGCTTGATTATTAATTACGATTCATGAATGTGTATAATATCATAACGTGTGTGAGTCGGGTATGGAGGGTAGGGCTCGAATCCTGGTTAATCAACCGAAATCGGCGTTTCCGTCATACGCACATATTAGCCCAGCCACACAAACAAATCGAAGTTTTTCGCAAAATGGCCGTCACCGGGCTGACACGGATGCCCGCATAAACTTCTCCCTCTCTCTTTCTCTCTCGCTCTTTCCACTCGTGATTTCCCTCACTTCCCATACCTCCACAAATATGGCGCCTCCACCCGTTTTTCTCAACCCCTCGGTGCTGCTGTTGCTGCCTCTGCTCCTGCTGCCGTTGCCCGTTGCCCGTTGCCTGCTTCTCTATCCCCCTGTGCGCGCGCGCGCACCTTCTCAGTGTGCATACCTATGTGGACTCGGTTCTTAACGTGTTGGTATATCACGTACGTGTACGAGTATCAGGCTACACAGAGAGACCCAAGCAGTTTCCTACTTGATTGCCGCTATCGTCTGCCGCTCGTAAAGGAACTCCACGCGGACTGAGCGCTGCTTCGGCCAATCGTAGGGTTGGCTCACGTCTCTTGGCCAATAGCCGCGTCTCCTGCCCCTCCGCTATCGGTTGAAAACCGTTTCCGCTGGCAAAGAGTCGAATGAAAACTCTCCGCCGACCAATAGGGACTCGAGTTTTTCCCGCCGAGCTGACAGCCGGCGTCAAGTCCGCGCGGAGTCGGATTCTGTATAGCGAACGGAATGAAGGTGCCATGCGAAGCCGCAGCGAAACATGAAAAATAGGGGGCTACACGGGGAAAAACACGGCCAGGGGCTTCGCCCGCCGCCCGGCGAAGCTACGCGAGAGTGAGTGGGTCGTGGGCCGGGATGGATTCCCCGATTCTCCGGCACCGAGGAAAGAGATGGGGTTGGAAAAGCAACATAACGAAACGTCGATCGCATTATCTAGGTTAGGTTGGGTAGGTGGGTAGACAGGTAGGTATATCCCCGTTATACTCGACCCTTAATCTGAGACGGATTTCAAACTCTATTGTCACGATTCACGGAAGTACAGGCGCGGCCATTCGCGCTATACCAACGCCCGCGCCGGCCCGCTTCCTCGGACAATAAGCTCGACGGTTAGACCGCAGTAAAGTACGCAGAGCTATAGTTCGAAAATATAGTTATGAGAAGAAATATTTCGCATTTAGTTGTTCTTCGGTAATACCGTTTTACGTTTCAAGCCCAAGGCGGGTAGACGAACATGCAGACGGTTTCGAGTTTTTACACGTTTCGCAAAAAAGCAAGATATCAAAAATCTAAACGGTCGATTGTTTGGAATGGTCAGCTTATATGCCTGGTGCACTAATTTTCAGCCAATAATAACGAAAAGCGTAGGAGTTATGTGCTTTTGAATGGGCATTAAAATATCATATAACTTCTACAATCGTTGATACTTTGACATGAATTTTAGTGTACGTTTCCGGTGCACCAAAAGGCATTCAGAAAGAAATGGACAAGTATCCGTGACCGATACGGGTACGAGCGATCAGGGTACGAGCGGAACGAGAATCATGCTCTAAATTCTCGTGACCTGAGTGATCCAACGTTCCGTAGCCCTTTGATCAGTAATTCACGTATGTAAATACGTACAGGTATAATCCGTCCGTGAGATAATCTCGGGTGGTGTTTCGTTTATCGCAAACGCTTTTCATTCCTCGTTTCTTGTTCTCGCCTCTATACCTTCTCGCGAATCCCTCAGCTCAGTTCCGAACGAAACGACGACTTTTTCGTCTTGTTTCGCGGTAGGACAAGCAAAGATGCGCGGTCATGCGGGCAGAGTGGAGTAGAGAGTGTTGGCGAAGCTGTCGGTTGTGGTTATATGGAGCCGCCGCGCCGCTACCACCACCGCACCGCCGCGACGACGCGCTACCGCCGTGTTCGTTCGCCGGTATAGATATGTGTCCTCGGAACGCCGGTGTTCGCTAGAGTGAGAGAGAGAGAGACAGTTGGAGAAGGAGAGAGCGAGAGCGAGAAACGATGCGGTCGCGGCTAACCGCACAGTGGTTATCAAACGGCGGACTCGGCGAAAAGGCAGAGAGGTTTAAACACCGTGCGTTGGGTTAGGTTAGGGTTACATACGTTACATGCATTCGTGTACTGAGCTAAGCTCGAAGACTGAATGAGTAACAGGTTACGTGGAAGCGTGAGGCGTCCGCGGCCCGACTATCGTGATTTCCCGTTCGCCGAAGGCTCCGCGCATACTTTGTACGAGGATTACGTAGCTATAGGTATACAGGTTGATGACTGGGTCGCATTTCTCGCTCCTCGGGGGCACTTGAATACGAACTAGTGACGCGATCGATGCGATCGGAGAGAGCTTTGCAGCGGCACAGAAGCCGAGCTTGAGACCCTCTTTCAACTCGCGGGCTACGGCAAAAGAGTCCGTTCGCAATTTGTCAAAACCGGCGGTATATGTGTGCAGGTACCCTCGCGTATACCGGCAGCCACTCCGCCCCTTTAGCCTGCAGAGTCAACCTTTGTATGTACATGCTATGCACATGGTATATAGGATTCAAAGGTTGTTTGCGGTTTATCGGGCAGTAAAATTCTCGAAACTGCGCATACCTCTCTACCTGCAAACGGCCGACCTTAGACTTCCCCATAATAGGACAATATGTATACATAGATATATGTTCTGGGACAAAACTACACCAGGACAGGTGCCATTCTTTTCCCAGACTTACCATTAGGCAGTTAATACCGGCTACCTGGAGGCTTAAGGATAATGAAATATTTTCAATGAAATTTGACCTAAAATACCTGCTCACTGCTGGATAAATACTAGACTAAACTACTAGAAGGTTGTATATCGTATTAGGTCGTGTCTCTCGTACAAAGACTCATGCCGTGCCGGTTTATCGCCCCCCTCGTAGAGGAGACGAGGAGGGCAAAGCGGTTTCCTTTAATTACTTACTGGCAGTTCAGAATTTCAAATGGGAAATGGTCATCAATTAAAGAACGGGATATAGCGAGCCTAATTATACGGTGATACGTTCATAACAATTCTAATATAGCGAAATACGTTTGAGACCTCAAGGTAGAATAAACTGCTAGAGCATACTATATCCACACGTACTCTGGGTGCTGGAAGTAAATAGTTGCCACAATTGTGTAAATATGTCTAAGAAAAGTTATATCATGTTTAACAAATGTGTTTTTTCTCTCCTAAAATCCGTTTCACCCCCGACTGTGATCAAACTTAGCTAAATATATGATGTAAAAGAATATATAAGTCAGAATTTGAGTGTAGTTTAAAGATCAATCTCTCCGATTAACAATTTGCGTGTCTCTCGAACTTTGAAAGACCTAATATGTTTTCTGTCTTCAAACATTCGAGGGCACTAGGGCACTAGTGTCATTAGGGCACACTGCGTCTAGTATATAGATATATGCCAAAGCGTTAATTGAATTACTCGCTCCCCCCCCTCCCTCCCCCACTCGCCAGGAAATTTTTAACGGTAGATTTGCCTCGGGTCTCCCTTTGGGCCGAGTCACTCATCCAGTTAGTTACCCTCGCCCTGCTGTTCGACATTTCGTCACACCGAGGGTGGCCTGCGCGGGGAAAGACGTAGGAATCGGTGTCCGCAGGGTAGGTAGGTTTCCAGTTCCCTCTTCTCTCCGGTCTCCGGTCTCCGTTCGTCCTACGCCCTGGTTGAGGATCAGCGGGAAGCGGCAAACTGCCCGCAGATGTCGGTCGTAAACCCTCGCTACGTTCTGCATTGTATCTCTTGCTGAATACACGCCCTTAAATAAATCTATCTACAGCGACGAGCTGCGGGACTCGGGTGGGTATGCGAATACGCGTAACATTCCAAACACTCGACGTGCAGACAGGATGCGCGTCCGTGCGCTTTAACGACGACTTCTCATTTCTGTTATTACTAAACTGTGTATACGCTAAAAAATAAAATTCAATCGATCCATCGAATAATCACCGTGGCATTCTTCTTCCAAAGCCGTTCGTTCTGCCTCGGTAGATCCGAGTCCGCGCCTCTTCTACTTGATTATACAGCGATGCCAACGCGTTTCTTTGCCGTCTGAATCGGCCACCTAAATCTTCGTTGAGCCAGGACTGCTATCCGCACCTATGCATTAAACATACGAGCATGCGATGGGAGAACTAGAAATGAATAAGGTTATAGAGAGAGGGAATCTCGTTGGATTGGCATGGAATATAAACAGCGACTCGTATTTTTCATACTTCGATACGACGCGGACGCAGCGGAGCCAGTAAAGCTGAGCAGTTTCAGCTCCGCCACTCGCTACGGCTCGAAAAGATGTAAACATCTACGGCGACAAGAAGTGATTACCCGCTGATGTTGTTGGCTCTCGGTTCACAGCGCGGCGTCCCTCTCGCTCTGTGGAATAGCTCGTGCTAGCCATAAGCCAGGCGATTAACGCGAGGCATGCGCAGTGAATAATTGTTCATTTGTACCAGAATCGAGTGCGACTGCGGTCAGCGAGTGTGGAAGCACTAGCAGGAGGAGGAGAGCCTGCAGGTGGATGCACAACGGATTTTGCCTCTTCGTGGCACTTTCAACGCAACGCTTCTCCAGTTTTACGACATCTTCTTTCTCTCCTCGTTTTTACTGAACGAGTTGAAGAAGACGACGTCGATCCCACGGCGGCTTAAATAACACACTTCATTGCATTAGACTAATGAGAACTCGCCCAGTCGCGAATTCAGCTCACAGACACTGTCACTAATTTTCCTTTTAATCACGCTTTACCGCGTTTTTTTTCTTTTGTCGCGTTTTATCGGTACGTAGACTGATCACGCACGCGCGTTTTGTTTTTCTACTGTATTCAAACGAATAGACCGATAAAGAAGGGATTGGTTAACCAAATAATTTTCGGTGTATAAATTATGGTCTAATCGGCGTATGGGAGAGAGCCGACGTGCACCAGATATACCTAACCCATTAGACCGATCGACTATTTTATTTAGTCGATTAGATTGATCAGGCTAAACTGGCTTAGGTCGGTGGCTCAACTCTGAAGCTACGGGGATCCGTCCGTGTGTTACGATCGTCAAGATTGATTATTGACAACTTTTTCAAAGCTGGCCTCTGATATCGCGTACGTCAAATCTTGTTTTACGGACTACTAGCTGTGTGCCTATCTGTCAAACGGAACGTTGCAACGAGTACGATTACAGGCTCGTGTACCAACCGCTGTACAAATATAATTATCTATATTTACATGCATAAGTACAACAATAGCCGGGCGTATGCGAGCGTATAAATAGACACAATGTGTCGGAGTATGACGCGACTCTTTGCCAAGTATAGAAATGTCGTAAGAACGTTCCTCTTTCTTACCAGGGATTTGGTAACACGCAAGTCGATTGTGACGTTCCAATAAACATCCGACGTACAGCGGGACAAAACCGCGATTGTGGTTATCCTGTAATCTCCTCAGAAAAATCCTCAGTTTACACAGTCTCTAGAGCTGGAATGCTTCAGATAACCAGTGCGTGCAGAGCACGCTTTATAATTGAACGCGATGGAATCGAGTTACTAAGAGTGGAAAAATAACAACTTAAATCTTGTCAGTGAAGCATCAAGAGTATCGGCCTCCGAAGATACCCGGGCAAAAGTAATTTGAGAAACGAATTATAAAGAAAGCGGGTTCTATTGGGCTGACTATGAACCTTTGAACTAAGATTCTTGATCAGCTTCGAGTATAGGTACCAATTTTTATAAGACTTCGAATGTTTTAAAACTTTTTTCCCAGAAAATTGGATTCACCATTTAAAATGTCGCAAATGCGACTTCGGATTCCTGATCAGCGACCCAAAGAACCATGTGGTAACAAATTCAATTCAAATCCGTTGATCCGTTCTCAAGATATCGTCATTTTTGTTGATTTTTTTTAGAATTTCGTTGTTCAAATAGTTCGGAAAGTTCTGAACCGATCAAAGCCAAAAGCTATCCAGTTCTAAGTTTGGGAAAGCCGCATCGATTGAGTCCAATTTTGTCAAAATCCACGCAATCGTTATCGAGATATCGTCCTGACAAAAATGTGATCACATATATGGTTCAATGGACCTGAAAACGTGGAGATTTAGTGAAAACTCAACTTTTCGTCCTCGTGGTGATTACAGTAAAGTTGGAAAGGTCATGCATTATACATAATTTATTGAACAACGTAAAGGCAAGGCGCAGCCAGACGGCCGATCGAGGGTATAAATTGGTTCGATATTATTTCCAATGCAGTTATAAAGGGGAGTTTTGATTTGATTGGACCTAACCACCCCTCAGGGGTTAAAGCCACATTAGTCCCTTTCATGGATCCGGCTTATGTCTGTGTATTGTGGTACAGTATCATGCCTTCGGGGTAACTATCGCTCCGGTCGTATGCAACACACGGTGCCTATAATTCTGCTTCTCCGAGATTCTTCAGATCTTGAAACAGCTAGGGATAATTATCCCCGGTTTCTTACACGCTTGTTAACATTTCTCAAAACTCCCGATTCTCGGAGCTCCTGTTCTGTCTCCATGTTTATAACCCTGGGAATCGCGTTATTTTGCACTTTGAACGTATCTTTATTCTTTTTACTTCAATTTTCTCTCCATCCATCGAGGTTTAATAATATCTCGATAAGTCTTTCTCTTGTTTTTGTTAGTTTTTCTTTTTCGTACTCATTCAGCAACCCCCGATCTGTCATCTCCGTCGAGTATGCACACACGGATGAAGAGCTCTTATCGCGACTTTAATGCACACGAGGTTCGTCAACTTTGGATTTTAATGTCGCAAATTGCTTTTATATTAATACAAATATAAAAACCCGTTCCTATAACATTCACATCATACAATTTATAGTTCTTTTCCCTTCAATGATCAAGAATAAAGAGAAGCTGAATCTCCAATTCAAGTCTGCTCAAATCAAAGAATTAAATAACTCAGAGACAGACTCAATTTATCCAACCTAACCAGCGCATTTGGCATGAATACATCAAAAGAATGTATTCTTCGAGGAGCCACGAAGGGTTTTTACTGCTTCGATTAAGGAGACGTCGAAATATACAATAAATATAGACAGTAAATATTTGAATCGTTTCGATTTTTGAGATTCGGCAAAAAGTCGAATACTTGAACATCAAAAAACTAAAACTGTTGATTGTGTGAAATAGTGAACCGAATATGCACACCAAATTCCATTCGAAACTATTAAAAACTGTATTAGTAGTTTAACTTTGAAATTTTGATTCTACGGCTGCATGACAATGAGATAAAACATTTGAGCTTTATGAAATGCCGGAATTCCGTCAATAAGCGATATATCAAAATTCTGAACGCATTGACTGTTTGGAATTTCTCAACTATCTCTGCACACCGATTTTCAGCCAAAAGTGTAGACGTTTTGAGGAAGACTCAAAGTCCCATCACTCCTACAATTGTTGATATTTTTACGTGAAATTTGTCGTGCGTTTGCAGTGTACCAAAATGCGTTTGGAAAAAATTCACACAGCTATCCATGTCCGATACTTGGTCAGAGTCAGAGTGATGAATATATCGATACGAAAAAACTCGGACTGCACATCGCGCCTCGTATCTGTAGGTGGCAAAGTGCGGGACACTTATCCGTCGGAGTTATACTCGGCGGTTTATTTTACCGATGACGAGGGTCCCTACAGATTAGAGTCAAATCAATATTGGGCAGCGGGGCGAGGCTTTTATCGGCTGAAAGAAATCCACCCGTCTACGTCTCTCCGTCCCTCCTCCTTCGCTATTCCCCTCTTCGCCCTCCGGGCAAACTCGAGTCTCTCATTCCACAGCTCCGCTACGGCTCCGGCTTCAGCTCCTTCGCCGTAACCCAGAAGAGATCCTCTACCCGGTTCAGGCAACTCCACTGGACTTGTACCTTCTACGCTCCGCACAGCTGAGGATTTACAGATTACGCCAGGGACCCGGGGTTTGGGCGAGCGAAAGAGACGAGAAAGAGAGAGAGAGAGGACTCGACTCAGTCCGCGCGGACCTCGGGACGGAAGGTTTTGTCGGCGAATAGAAACGCCGGAATCTCTTTGTGCGGTCCAATCGGGTGTGCCGATGGCTTTCATACGGCGTTATTACACGTTTATTATCGCCTCGGAAAGAAATGACTGTTTATAAATAATTAGAGAGGTTTTAATTAACTCTCGAGACGCTTGCCCCGCGGCATACCTCTTTTAATCACCGAGCGTCAGTCTCTGTACTATTTGTAAAACTAAACCATCGATCGGTATTAATCGCGGTGTTCTAATTCCTGCGTGGTCAACCTCCCCCTCCATACCCAAAGTTCGAGTTCCATAGCGGTGTGTAAACGTACACCGAAAATCAAGCTGCAGAGCGTGTAATTCGAGAACCGTATATGCAAATTTGCAAATTACTCAGAAGGTTCTTCGAACTTGTGTGATATTTTTTTCTTTATTTTCTTTCACGAAGCCGAGTATCGAATGTATTTACGCTGCTAATTTACACCTCTTTCGAAAACAGCTATGTCATTTTATTAGGTATGAGAGGTAACAAAGCCGCGTCTCTTCGCAAACAGGAAAAAAACATACATTCATAAAAAGAAAGAAAAAAAGATACTCTCCGTATCGAGTAACGCCTTAACGCGGATGACGAATCAACCGTAACGACCAATGAAGATTAATCAGCATTAAGGAATCAAAGATTAACACACACGCGATTGAATTGAATCAAATACCGCCTCGATCTTGATTATAATCGCTATTCTCAATAGCTCGTATATTTTTTGCTACCTCCGGGTGCGTATGAATTTCGATTTCCGGTTGATTCGAATTTCCTTTCGGAATTTATCACACGGCTTTATACGCATATCGTCGGACTGACTCCGGCGTGACTGAGGCCATCAACGAGCATATTTCTATGTATTACCGGCGCTAGCTGACGGCGAAGTTTATTCGACCCTCTCCTGACTCCCGCGGCACTCAACTGTATAGGGTCCTGCGCGGTTAAGCCGGATTGAAAATATACTTTTCTATTACGACTTTTTGGGGCCGGGGGAGGGGACGAGGGGCAGGGCAGAGTTTGGGCGAGATTCCCTTCTCTCGGTCCGGAGCTTCGTATACCTACCTACAGCCAGGCTGGGTTAGATTATGGCGATAAACTGAGAATTTACGCGCCTCGACAAACTGTTCCCTGAGCCAACGCCGGAGATTTCGAGTCGGGCGTCGTAAAACTGACGAATGTGAAATAAGAATGGAAATTGAGGTGGCGGTGGATAATGTATTGCGGAAGAAAAGTTCACGAAAATACTCTTCGATATTTCACATCAACTGTCTATAAACACACGTTTTAACGCTTGGGGTATTCACCGCATCGGCACAATGCCGCGTTGCTATATACCCGCCTCTCTTCTCAATGAGTTGGTAAATTGAAAGGATTTTTTTCATCGTCTACTCCCCAAGACCCCGGCCGCAGACTTTGGGACGACAACGAGGGGAAATCGCCCTCGGGTTCTTCGCTCTCGACCCTTCCTTAATTAAGAAGACGCGGTCCACTTTCCTCTGGGAAAACGAATTTTCGGGCATTCGGGATAAAAATTCAGGCTCACTCTCCTCCACCCAAACGACCCGAAGATATTGTGTTTTTCGTTATATTAAAATGAGACTAAAACGACAATATTTACTCGGTGTGCGGTGCCCTTGTGGATGTAGGTCCGGCGATCTCCGACCTTGTGCAAATATCGTACATACCTGGAGGTATATATATGTACTAAAAATCGTCTGGGTGTTTCTTATTATCCTTCGTCTTGAACGCGGGCGACCGCATGTTTGCGCATATTGTATGCTTTGTAAATATTGTTACAATTTTCGGTACGTATACAACATGCCCCGAAACTTGAAACTGTGCGTATGAATTACTCTTTGAGCAAATGTTGTCTCTGGTAATGAATGAATTTACATAGAAGAGGTGATCGCCGGTCCATCCATCCCACTTCCGGAATGATACACCGTTTCCAACGCATAATAATCTGAATGTTTGGAGTAATAAAAGCACTGGTTGATATCGACTAGCCACTTCACCCTGAAGCTTTGCCCCGTTATCCCATCTCTTAGAGTCGAAACGTGACACAGCGCGATCCATTCGATCCAGGAAGAATTAATAGATACATTTGGTTCCAATTGCTATTTATCAAAGTAGAAACTTATTATAAAGTTCCAATCATAACCTGAGAGATTCCGATACATGTATCGCATCTACCGATCGACTCTTGATAAACTAGGTTTGCAGACTGTGTTTATATCAAGGACGAACATCAAGCGGCATCCGTGAATGTTAAGGGGACCAGTACAGCGTGATTCAAGAAATTCTCCATACTCCAAAAATCATTTATATCTTATCCAAAGTTCATTACACATAGAAAAATTGACGCTTTTTCATAAATCACTTGTAAGGTTTCAGGCACACGGTTGATTCGACCATGTCTCTCATTTTTTTGGGGAGGGCAATCTTTCATCGTGTGAATAAGGGAAGTTGAACAAAAAAAATTTCGGGCCAAGTAATCAGCAAAAGAGTGACTTATAGATTGTCGCTAAATTTCGATAACTGACCATAACTTATCACAGGATTATTTTTCTCAGTTTTCCTCATTCGCAACATGAAGAATTGCTCTCCGAAAAAAATGAGACTTCGAGAGATGTAATCGAATCAATCGTGTGTCTGAAACCTTACGACAAGTGATTTAAAAAAAAAGTCCATTTTTCGATGTGTAGTGAACTTTGGATTACTGCGGAATGAGAATGGAAGATAAAAGTGAAGGAGGACCAGAAAATGAAAAGAGATTGACGATCTATCAAATACACGTAAATAAAAGCAGCGACTGCGGGGAAAGAGCGCTTATCTGTCATCTAGCAACCGGACGCTGATGAGATTGGCGAAGAGTAATGTGTCTCCAGTCCAGCTAATTGACACGTTCGACTGGCTTTTGCGTCCAATTTCCTCGAACTACCAAATAGCCCTTCCATTACGACAGTCCGTTGGAACCCAGAGTATAGACGCGGTTCACCGTCCACGCGGGGATTGCAAGGCTTTACAGAATTACTGGCCCGAATTGATATTATCTCCGGATAATGTACCGTTGTCGCTTCCTCCCCACCCTTGTCAAACCTTCTGCGTGCGAGATTGCTGCGCTACCCGCTAAGCTGAGCCGCACGCGAGGTCGCGGGGTGCAGAAAACTTTCAAACTCTCACGCTGAGTTTTAACGAACGTTATTTCAGGGATAAAATTTAGGGTGATTCCGACGTTTTCAGCTGTAAATTAAATTTCAAATTCCCGGTATTTTTTGGAAGGACAGAGTTTGAGTGCTCGTACAGAAATTGAAATTAGAAAGACGACACAGGCCTCGGATATGTCGATATGTGCTCAGCCAGCACTCGAAGTTAACAACAACATGAAGAACGCGGGGCGCCACACCGCGAATAATAAATGCGAGGTCAGTCGCTGACGCGAAAGGCGACTCGCGGTGAAAAGAAAAATAATAGTCCAGGCAAGAAGCGTAGTGAAAAAAATAAATATAATTCTTTCATAACCTGACTATTTTTCCCGCGCTGGAACGACGCGACCCAGCAGGAGCTGAGTGGAAAAAGTATTTGAAAGCCAAGTCACGAACTTTAGCGCACACACAAGGTTTCGTTAGCTTTAAAATGGGTACTCCTAGTTTTAAAACTACCTGGAAAGAAACAGCAAATAACTCTACGTGGTGAAGTAGTAGTACTGGCGTGTACTGATATCGCGCTGGCAGTTGGGACGCCGAGTACATAGCTGGGAATAAGTCGCGGGGTATACGTACAGCCACACACTCCATGACCCCGGGTTGTGTGGTTGGTTGGGTCACAGTGCTCGTAACGTAACACCTTACTTTTCTCAACTCGTAAACAACGGGGCTGAAATATATAACGAGCTGAAAAGGGTGTCATTAACTACACGGAGTTAATCCTCGCCGTTACCCTAGCCCCCCTCCCGCCGCACGTAATAATCCCACCCTTCCAAGACTCACTCCGTGATCAAGTATAGTTTTAGGGCTCAGGGGAGGAGGAACCACCTATAGCGACTCACGAATTACGACCTTCAACAATTTTCAAGACGCTTCTAGCAAAGTGGTCGAATAACCTTCCCCCCTTTATTCAATCGCCCGAATACGCTTCTGTACATTGTGCTTTTTTGAGGCTATTTCCATCCATCGTATCATACCTACAGTAGCGAGTCAGCTGTATTCGTCGAGGGTTTGACCACTCGTCACTTTGTGTACCCCTGCAGATTACGAAAGGTTAAAAAGATTTCAGAATAATTCGAAAGTTTACGAAGGTTTCAAGAGATTTAAAAAAATTTCGAGAGATCTCAAAGATGTTGAGAGATTTAAAAAAAATTCAGATTATTTTTAAATATTTAAAAGATTCGAAGATTTTCTATGTTTTGGGATGTTTCGGATTTCGAAAGAGTTTTAAAATACACTCGAACTCCTCCAGGTTGACCGAGTTGGGACCGAGCTATTTCCGCTATTTGACGAAAGTAGGGGCCCCCACTCCGGTCGCCGCGGGCTGCCTCTCCTCTCCCCAAGGTGTGAGTGAGAGCAGACAGTGACAACGGGTGCGAGTGAGAGCGCGATGTACAGCACCGGCAAGTGGCGCCGCCGCGCGGCTGTTTCATATACAACGCTCTGAATTTTATGGGGACCGCTATAGAGAGTGGGGGTAGAGCCCGTCAGATAGCGGAAGCGAGTTCGGTCAAACACGGGAGTTCGTCAAATAGCGGACGGTCAACCTGGGGGAGTTCGAGTGTAATGTTGGAAGATTTTAAGGGTTTCCAAAGATTCCATAAACTCCCAGAAAATTCCAGGGCTTTTGAAAAATCAAAAGTAGATATTTGAAAAGATTTGATAAGATCCGAAAAGGGTCTACCCACACCAGCTTGCAATTCAGTCGGTTAGTACAAGTATGGAAGTGAATTTCGATTTCCTATCATACAATGGCCTATAGACGGATTTTAAAGAATTCCAAGTATTTCCAAGAATATCCAGAAACTTCCATTGGCTATACAAGTGACTTACAGTGACTCCGAAAAACTCGGAAGTCGCAAAAAATTCGAGAGATTTTGGCAAAGTTTTCCAAGGGGTTTCAGGGAATTCGAGCAAAGCACAGAAAAAAAAACCCGATAAATTCTAGAGAATTTTGAAAAAATTACCAAGGATTCCCATCACTTCTGAAGACTTCCAAAGCCTCCAAAGCGGGTTATTTAACTCAGACATACCTATAGTGTATAAGTGATTTAGTGATTTTGAATAATTACATATATTTCATGTACCTATGCAGATTTGGAAGTATTTCAGCTGTTTTTTGACCGAATAGTTAGTCGGATAGTTTTGGCTATGACTTCTCCTTATCGTCGCCTCCGAGTTGGTTTGCCCTACAGACCATTTGGTACCAAGATTGGTTTTTATAATACAACTCCACGATGAGGAGGACAATAATTCAATTATTTTGGAGAAACTACTGCGAATAGATCTCACTTCAGAAAAAATGATCCACTAAATCAAAATGAACTTTTTGAAAGATGTCATTAGGCTTCGAGGTCGACATTTCCGGTATTTTCAGGATGGTCTGTAGGGCAAACCAACTCTACCCCCTTTGCTTCAGAAACCAGCGTGAAAAAGACTTCTCCAGTGAATCACCACTCGGCTAGATTCGTAGTTTGACAGCGCCGCCTAGTGAAGTTTCGCGGCGTAAGCTGGGAGCTACTTTCCTGCAACAAGTGTACTGGGATCCGACCTGTGGGTGTGGCTGAGGGAAAGTCTGTACTATCAGCGCCATGTTTCCCCTATGAAGTACCCGGGAAATTATTATTTTTAGGATTGTCCAGTAAATCTGTTCCTAATCATCATTTGGTCATTATAAACTGGATGCCCAAGAATCTGAACGTTATGCGAGTATATAATCTGATGAGTCGATCTGGATTCCTGGGAGTGAAATCTGCGGATTCGGAGACAGCCAAAAGCGGTGGCGATCGTTTCTTGCTCGCACGGCAGACGGTTTGATTCTCGTGGCGGTGCACCACTTCTGCCTCTACCTTGAACGATTTATCGTCGGTTACGGGCATCTCCCCGGTTGGCCTCTGTTTTTCTCCTCGTAAAAGAGGCCTCGCGTTGGTCCCACAGCGCCCCGGGGAATTTCGTCGACATCCACAGCAGCGTTGGTATCCATGATCACCAACCTCCGAATCGGTGTACCTATAGGCATTATACCAGCCACCAAGATCCCGTCGTGAAACCATCCTAGGTATGCGCTGACAATCTGTTCTCTTTAGAGCCGAAGGTCTGCCCCGGCACCGAAGGTGCTTACACGTTACGACGGACCCGGTGGGTCGTCCGCACCGCGTGTAATTACAAGCCTGGGTAATTGTTTCGTACGCTTCGTGTTAAATTCGCGATATATATTTTTTTTAGATTTTAATGCTGTGATATCGTACGAATAACGGTTGATCACAATGAACTGGATTATTCGCAGGCACGCGAATATTCAGTTTCAGAGATGTAGATTATATACATATATACAGGCATTCGTGACGTTCGAGTTGCGCTAAAACGTCTCATTTGACCGCAATTGTGGGCGGAATTTTGAAACCATACCTCCGTGACATTATGCTAGGTTATTGCTGACGAAATGATATTACTTCGCGGACTTTATATCGTCGACGGTTGAATTTATTTGGTAAACTTTCATGAATATTTATCCGATCTAACAAATATTCGAACCAAGTTATCCTGAATACCTAAAAGATATTGACTACGAATCAGATACCAACGCAGCTGGTATTTCAGCACGGTTTTAAATCACGAACCTTATGGACACATACCAATGCGGTGTTACTTGATTTTGATCGTTCTAAAATTTGCTGCACTTGGGTTCATGAAGTGACGAGGATTAATTTAATTGCTGAAAAACAGGTGAATCACTGAGAATTGCTTTGAATTGGCATAAAATATAAATGAAGGACTTGAATGTTCGAATATGAAATTGAATTTGAGGGCATATTCGAGTACTGTATCGAGTATTGTTAAAACAAATCTAATTTAGGCAAAATATCGAGGATTATTGGAGGAGAGAATTGAATTGATTTGATTGAATTTGAGAGAAACTGAGTTGAATTTGAAGAAAAATGAAAAATTAAGAAATTAATTCGATTTCAATGAATCAATTTGACCCAATTTGAATAACTTTGACCCAAAAAATTCCAATTCCGAGTTGAACGCAAAGATTGGCGCGTCCAAACTCCTGAATATCACTTTTTTGCGAAATCTAAACGATGACAGCAGGTCTTTTTATGAGATTTAATTGATCCCGACCTCATCAAATTTGTATTCAACACGTGATTCACTATGCAGAATCCATCTGGCTTTTTAAACGTCGAACAATGTGTGGAAAGTTCTGAAGGGTTATTGTAAAACAGTGTCGTTAAGTGGCTGTTTAAACGAACGTATTAAATATTGTGAAACAGTTAATTAATGTCTCCTTTGTTAAGTTGGCAAATACAACGCCTCAGTTGAATATGAGCTATTATCACACCTGGCACCACACACGCGTGTGACGACATGAACACGCGTATGGTGTAAGCGGCTTACAACCCTGCGTCGAGTTACACCGTGCGATGACGATTTGCTCGCGTTTCCGCGGCAGGAAATGACGTCTACCATTCGCGGCTTGGTAAAGCCAGAAGCGGACCAAATCACCTATAAACTATCCTCGAACCTGGATGGAGAAGCCGAGAATGCGGTCGACCACGGATTGCAATGTACGCGGTCGGTACTCAAGGTACGCGCAACCATATATGGGCAGAGACCAGCTCGCACACATAAAGTGACACGTGTATTACATACTCAGAAGTGAGAACAGCCTTACTGGAACAACGTGAGAAAAACTCGATCCACGAGCAAATTGTTCAAGAGGACAGTCGGTCCAAAGTCAGTTGAAGTCGGCCAAAGTCAATCGAAGTCTGTTGAAGTCAGTCGAAGTCACTTCATGCCAATCAAAGGCATCCGAAGTCATTCAAAGTCACTTTCAGTCAGTTGAAGTCAGCTGAACGCATTTTATTCCAGTTGGAGTCCTTCAAAGTTGGTTGGAGTCAGTTGACTTGGTGAAGTGTTGAAGTTAGGTGGACGTCGATGAGTGGTTACCCTTTCGAATTTATCCTATTGAAGCTGGACCGGTCCCCTTAACTCTCGAGAAAGTTTTTTCTTTTCGAGTCCATTCGGCCATTGCTGCCTTCAGTTGGATCATGATGGTGGAGTTGAGCGGAGTCCTGGAGTTTGAAATAAAATGTAAATTCGCGTAGCGTCGAAGGAATATGGACTATAGAGGCGCGGCGACATCGCGGGACTCCCTGTTATGAATATTTCAATTCCACGTCAAATTTGGCCTCGGAAGGCCGCTTGCCGACTGCGTCCCATGAGTAGATGTATTTCTGGATATGTACGGATACGATACACTCTCGCAGAGACGGACGCGGGTATCGGTTCAAGCGTACGATACCTCTGCGAGCTTCTATTGCATACGCAAAATATACAATACAATTTATATCTAGGAGAGAAATATATGCACATATATACCGCATTGCTACGAAATGGTATCGCTTTCTAGGCTTGTTTCTCTTATATTACATATACCTGATCCCTTTTACGTACGCCTATAGCTATTGCCGCACGACACAGCTTCCGCCCGCCGTTATTCGTATTCTACATATCTGAAATACATAAACATCCTCACTCCTATCTTAGTGTGAATAATTTGTAATTCCAGATCGTATTCTTCAACGTAGGTATAAGGAGGATACATTGATCAAAGCAACTACACTGAGTATTGGTCACGAATAGTTGTCAAATTTTTCCGCAATTCGTTGTGGTAACTCCTACAATGACAAATATTTCTTGCGAAAATTTGTAGCGCGATTGATGAATTCGGAAAATCGGCCATAAGCTTGAGTGTCCATTCGCTCGCTCTTTAATCTCACATTTTAGCTCAAATGCACAAAAAAGAAACTTACGGTTTCCGTAATATGTTCACTTCGTCACTTTATATGGCACAATGCCATTTGCTCTAACCTTTTCATAAACATCATATGTTAGAGTTTGAGCAAATAAGTTTCCTTTCCTCGCCTCTTATTACCCAAGAAATGTATCACCTAGAAGATCGTTGGCTAAAAGGCCAGAAAATTCCGCAAGTCTGTTTCACTCTGATTGAAATAACTGGAAACTCAAATGAGTCCCTTTGAAGAATCGTTGGAGACGTCCGAACCATTATATTCATTCTGTCTCGTCCAATATTGTCCCGATATATTTTTCCTTGACTCGACTAGTTATACAGGCTTTGAAATACAGGGTTCTCGACTTTTCAATCGGATAATAGGCATGCTGCACAGAACGTGAATTGGATCGCTACATTATACACTCACTAAAATTCGTGTGTGCGTGTGTGTCTGTATTCCCGTACATATCTATCTATTTATTCATCGCACAGTCCCAGTATAGAGTCGAGTCGAGTGAGATAGTATATAGAGATTGTGCTTTTGAGATGCCAATCGGTATATCGACGTGTCGAGCATTTCTGAACAACTGCCAGCTGATATCTCAACGGCTGCCTGATACTGGTTCTCTGGTACCGGAGCTAGTGGTGCTGCTGTGCAGTTATACACCGATGCCCAAACGGTTTTGGTAGTTTCATCGGTACGTCCGAGCAGCCTGACATCTGGTTTATATTATCCTTCGATCGCCGCGACTCGATCCCCGTTCAACCGCACACACGGAGCGTCGATATTGGTCGAAATAAAATTCAAGATTCGCTTCTATATCCAGAGGGATAACCCAATATATTATCCTCCGCTGACGGTGCAGCGATTCGGTTATTTCCTCCCTCGCCAACCTCCGCATACGCTTTATTCTTCAATCAGATTAAACTGAATCGTGGAATTATGAAAATGTTTGCTATCATGGCACCAGACCAGAGTTTCAGGATATAACAACCCGTATAAATCCAGAAAAAAACAAACGAGGGAGAAAACAGCTGCTGACAATCCCCCCTGATCCCTCATTAGAGTGGTTATAAACGGGAATTACCACCCTCGAGGGGTTTGCGCAGAAAATTACAGGTTGTATCACAGGTCGCACGTGTCTTCCGGTCACCTAGACCCGGCACTCACTTATTGTCAGATGTAAATGGGATAGGTAAGCCCGACGAGGAAGCGAGGCGTCCGGGCAATGGCTCGCGGTGCATTGTGTAAATGATCTGAATCGAGGGTGAAGTATATTTGGCGAGGGAGAGTGATCCGTATCACAACGTAATATGTATTACAGCGAGGGTTATTTTGCCGTCGCGGTGGCCTCATGCCTCAGAGCCGAATTTAAGGGGACCATAAAATATAATTAGACCCCGAAGAGGGGTGGATGCGGGGTTAAGGCGGAGGACAGCCCTCGCGAAGTAACCCCCTTGGAAAATCAATTCCCCCCCCCCCCCCCCACCCCCACGTACGGCGGCTAGACCGTTAAACGCAGCGAAACGATACATCACAAATACGGTGGGACCCACCCTCCCACGACCCTTGAGTCTGGTTATTGCCATTACAGGGACTCGTGGGCTACATCCATTGTTACATCGAGGACCCCTCGTCAGCCGTACCAAGTACGTTACATTATGTACGAGCCCGTAACAAGGGCTGTTCAGAATTTATTTGCTGGGAAAAAAAAAAAATTAATTTCATACCACCGAGCACTTTCGAGGATCACGTGTGTGCCTACAACCTAGTATAGGTATATACTATAATACTTACCTACTTACGGGTTATTGGATCGTCAAGATCACTTTATACCCTCCATGCCCCAATCAGTGCTCAAAAATGGCGACGCTCTACTATACACCACTCACGTTCTATGCATTTGCCACACTCTAAAAAATGAGCGTTAGAAGTTTTATTTACAATACAGGAGTCATGAAATCACTTTACATTTTAGTGAAATTTATTTACAAATATGACGAATTTACTACAAAATTTTGTAAAATTCATATACAATTTAGTATTTTTGCGATGAATGTATAGTAATATTAAAAATTTGTTCATAAATTCAGAGAACATGTGTAGCGATTCACTTTGCTACACTAAATTTGTAATTTTACAAAACTTTCGTGTGATTAATGTGCACTAAATTCACAATTATTTCTTACATTGCACATTGGGGGGGACCGGGGCACAGCAGACCTCGGGGTTAAGCGGTTTTTCCATATAATTATTTACTATCAGTTAAAAATTTCAAAAGAAACATGATTCTTGATCAGAGATTTCGTCGGTTCTGATAGGACAATTGGCCTCACTGTGAAACTTCCAATGATCTATGGTTTTAGTATGCTTCACCCTACACCCTGACAGCCTAGCCAAAAAATCATGCCTCTTCCGGTTCTCATAAAATTTGTGCTTCGAGAAGTTTACGATGTCGTCCCGAGTTAAGATTTGGGTTGAACTAATTGGAAGTATCGTTTAAAATGTCATTGCCGATTTTTTTTTCACAGTTCGGGGAGCAGGGAAGAAGAGGACTAAGTAAGGACGTATAGCCGCTTAGTTTGAATGGGAATTAGCTGTGTGTGTAGAATCGGAGGTGTATTCGTGGGGTAGGGTAGGGTTCGGGCTGGTTGGTTGGTTGCTCGACATCGCCAGCCCTGCTTAATTAGGATTTAGTTGGATAGGGGTCGCTCGTTGCCCTCGAAGCCGGTCGTGGTGTTAACTGTGCAAGATTATACCTAGATAAACTAATTAGGTATCTAAGATCCGTGAATTTCCACGCGACGAGCTCTGCCAGACGAGCCAGTTATAGTTAGTTAGACTTCAGCTTATACCCACTGTGTGAACCATGGAAACACGGAACTCCGCTTCGCAAGAAAAATACCACACGGTCAATTCTTCTAATCGTCCAAACCCTCAATTATCCAAAACATGACTTGGCTTATTCGAACTTTCGCGCAAAATGTTGTTCAATTGCATTTTCGTCATTCAGCAGTTTGTGTTTTCTGCAAGACATACAAGAAGAAAATGTTAATTATTGCAAATTGTTCCGTTCGAAAGAGGTTCGACTGTACTCCCATCCAAATTTTTGTTCATCCGAACTGCGATTGGTCTCAATTCATTCGGATAATCGAGGTTCTGCTGAAAGTTATTTGACGTTTTAGTCAGGTGAATTTTTGTATCAGAAATATTGATCTTTCGACTAAAATAAATTATTGTCATCCAGCTTTATACATTATCAGGGGTAAGCTGGATCACAGTCAAGGGTAAAATGGATTTTAGCGAGACAAGAGACATTGGTCAAACATGATATATCACTTTTCATATTTCATATATCACAGAGTTCGTTTGAATACAGTGTTCTGGCAGTTTCTTTTGTTTCGAGGTTAGGGGCAGTCGCAACTGTCAACGGATGTCTCAACGCGCACCTCGCGACGCGCAGCCAATGCCTACTAGACTGATCCGATTTAGCCTGACCTGGTCACTTTACCCCGGTGTTACAGCCTTTTTGTTACCATCATTCAAAAATCGACCCACCCCTTTATTGTGGTTGGATTTTGAGTGAACGATTGAAAATTCAAACACAACCAATCAGTATGAACATATTTAGACACTGAACATATGACGGACAAAATCTATATTTTGCTGATTCTACGTTATATCAGAGTCGTTGTGAACGTATCACCATACATAAATAACCTCGCGGTATGAACCTTTCTCATTAAGGGTCATGTTCCAATCGGAATTCGAAACTGTGAGTGAATTATTGAAGGGATGGTGCAATAATCTTCTCTCGGAGAGCCATTTTTCAAAATCGCTATGCAGTATGTACATATGTATATAAACCCGCAGGGAAAATGTAGTTTGATCAGTGAAGCGTTGCGATGCTTCCGTGAATATATTTTACGTAAATAAAGTGGAATAAAAATAAACATGTAGAAAATTTGTCTGCGCCATGGTCTAGGTAGACACAAGATAGAAGAATGGTGATAGTATTGTACAAGCGAGTATGTATACACAGCGTGAATAGAGCGGTGGTGGTGGTTACGGCGGCTTCGGAAGCCTTGGGAAGCCGCAGATGCCGAGGTTGGAAAATTGCAAAAAGGAAATGCGGAACCGTAGAGAGACTCACCGCGGAGCTTTTCTCCCCTATCCTGCCCTCCGAGACCCCTCGCAACTATTTCCTCCCTATTTCATCCTCTTTCTGGCTCATACTTTTTTGTGCTCCGTTGGAACCGGGTTTTGTCTTCTATTACTTCGCGACGCCGCCATCCCGCTGCTACTATATCAATCTCCTTGGCTACGAGGTTTTTTTCCCCCAAACTCCGGTAACCCCTCGTGAGCTTCGTGTTGCCACTTCATTACCTCGTGTACGAATAGCGTGGTACAGTCTTTGCAGAAAGCTTCCAATGCGAATGAATACGTACATACGTCAGAAATTGATTCGACCAAGGGGTGAGGATACGTGGGTGTCGAACAAACGAGGTTCTAACATCGCTTTTCGCTCGGCTGACGCTTCACCCCGTGTTCGACGACCCGTTAATTACCCGGTAGCAAAGTGGCCGCGCTTTCAGCTCTATCGACGATTCCAGTCGCGTACGACTGCCCCGAGTCTGGAGCGAGGGACGCTCCAAGTTTAGTGCTATTGACGTAGCTCAACAAATCCTGTACAGAACCTTTGTGTGGCGAACCGTGAACGTCCGGACAGTTCGCCCCGGATAACCCGAACCCTGACTTCCCTGCGGCCACGGAAACCCACTGATCCGTGCACCGATTCCTCCGTTATTTTAGAAAGACTAACCGTGTATTCGATGAAACTGGCCGCTCGCCTTCCTGCCCTGTTGTCGTGTGGCCAGACTCGAGGAATACAATGTGGCGAAAGCCAGCGTCGAATTACGGAGACCGTCTCTCGGTGTGGATGGGTTGAGGAAGATTGTGGAGCAGATAGATGTATACCAGAATACGAAATGTAGGTGGTGTACACGGGTTTAGCGGGAATGGTTTGAGAGGCGAGAGGTGAGAGGAGCGAGAACGCGGAGTGTTTCCTACCCGTTTGAGTATTTCCTATCCCTTTGCTCGTCTTTGAACCGCAAGCACGTAGCTTTAGTACCTAAATTCCACACCCCGTGTGTATGTATCCACCGTATATACGCGGTTGAATGTAGAAAGTTAGGCGAGGGTGAGGGTTAGGTACGTCGGCGACGTGAAATGACAACGATGCTTTCGCGTAGTCTACCGTACACCAAGAGTTTCACGAGCTTGCAGCAGTCTCATATAATACCGAGGGGCTTTCAGTGGACTAAAATTTAGCATCCCTGAACGGAGAACCACTGGGTCCGCCTTCCGGGTAGAAATATTGGCCTGCATCTGGCGGTGAACGGATTTCGAACGGACCCTTTATCCCCCTCGATATATTGCTTAACTTATCGCAATTTCCGAGAACGCCCCCTCGAACCCGATCATCCTGGAAACGAGTAGAGCTCTTCCCTCTTTCCTCCTTCTTCTCTTCTCCTCTTCTTCTATTTTCGATGGCGATGTGGCCGAAATCAATCCCAGAATTTCCATTACATTACCTGCACAGTTTCTGCAGCAGACCTTCGTTAAAACCGACACCGCAGAGCGAGAGAGATGGAAAGACAACGTGTCAATTTCGACGGAACAGGTGCTCGACGCCTCTGTGACAGCATGTTCGACGCGTTACCTCGATGGAGCAGGGAGAAGGTGGCGAAGGTCGGGGGGCACGGGACACGGGGAGGGGGAGGGAGAGGGTACGCCAACATGGAATGGCGTGTTGAACATACACACGGTTAGCACGGCTGCTGGCACGGCGAGTACGGTAATGTTGCCCAGCCGGATGCTGGCAAGGGCTGGTAATAGCCCCCAACTCTGATGCTTGATGCTACCGTGGTAGAGCCAAACCCCTCGTGATTGTATCAACAGCCTCATCAGCCTCATACCACCACCCCGACGCCCTAACGCCCCAGCGCACTGACACCCGCCCGCGGAATTTACCATTTACAATTTAACGTGTACGGTGCCCCCCGATTCCAGTGGCCACATTGCTTGTGGATACGTATTCAATAAAGAGGAATAGCCTCTGATGGCAAGAATGCTCGGAATTGGGCAAGACTTTGGGGGAAGTTAATTACCCTGTAACTAACTTTCTAGGTTCACTGATAAGATCAATGTCAGTGATTGATCGATGACTAGATTATCACTCTGACATTATGATGTTACATAATTCATTGGATTTCAGTTTTGTACGTTTTTTGTTCTACACAATAAAAATTGCCATCCAGACAATCCACTCTATCGACATGGTGGCCAGTGGTCAGGGATCATGATTAACGATTGGAAAAATCGAACTAGACGTAATTTTCATGGCTTGTTTGTGTAAAAACTATTTTGCACCGCCATTGATGATACACTTTTGGCGATACAACCCTCGACTATTCGCCAACTATAAATGGCTGGTTTTACACTATGGAAAAAGAAATACCTATCTCTTATCTCTTATGATTTCAGTCATTATATTCATTGTTCCGAAAATGCTGCCGTACAAAATGGATGAAATGCAAAGTATTGTTTCTATAAGGATTAAAAGAAATGACATGTTAAAATCGATCGGACGAATATAATGGCTATAGAAAAGTATGAGATAGGTCATAACCTCCGTTTTCAGTTATAGTGTGAAATTGGTCACGTGGCAATCATGAGGAATTGAATAGTCACGCGAAAATTGACATTTGATCAAGGATAGTCAGGAAAAAGTCGATGAATATTTTATTTCCCTTTTTCATGCTCAAGCATTGTCCCACTATTAACATTTCGTTTGCTTGGAACAACCAATTGCTCGAATAGATACAAAATCAACACAAAATTGAATTTTCTTTACCATGGATGGTTACTTTTTATCCAGCTCAACTCCAGCTCATGGTTTTTCCAAATAATTTCTCACTTTTTTTTTGTTAATCTTGTGAGAGACGTAAATTCAAATTAGCATCCTCGGCAGCGAAGGGTATCTCTAGTGTAAGCGATGGCTGGTCGATAAGTTACCGTTTATACTTGGCCGTCTGAAATACTTTTCTTCCAGTCGAGATAATCCCTGATTTCTTTTTGCTCGGGATGAAAAAGTGGAATTTTTTCCCCGTGCCGGAGGTATTGTGCCAAAAAGACACAGAATAAATTTACCTCCAGACATCGTTGCTCAAACTCTATCGTAAGAATTGGGATTAAAAGCCGTTACGTATTACCGCCTGAATCCTCGAGCGATAATAAACGAGGATTTATTCGTTTATTCATTTATTTATAGGGAGGGGAAAAATGGGCTACGCCACTGCCTGAGAGGTAAGGAAATCTGCTCGAGTTTATGTATCGTAGATTCATCGGATTCTATATCAAGACGGTAACACGTGTTGAGAGCGTGTCTAAGCCACGGGAATACAGACATCGAGCTCTGCTATTTCTTCTGAACATAAATCCGAGAACGTGAAGATCCATAAAACGCTCCCACCGTCTCATAGGTAAACGTATAAGATCGTTCATAGGCTATCAATCCCGTATCCGAAGGAAACACGACTGGTCGGGCCAAGCGGTCATATCCTGCGGAGAAAACCTTTTCCCATACATGTAGCGTCAGAGAAATTCCACCGCATCGCAACGCATCCGTTTTTTGTTATTCCTCCGGTTCTCGCTTCTGGACAAACGACGATTTTTATCCGCTACACAACTTTTTGCAATTTGCGGTCAGCTTTATTTATTTATGACTCTGGTCGAACCCCTGCGCCACTCTGTACAAGTGGTTTAATCCGAGTATACGTCAGTGAACGGATATGTAATATCGCAGCCTGCAGTTTTTCGTCTCGTCACACGTCGCGGACACGACGAATAGTTGAATAAATTTTATCGACCGTCAACGACGTGTCTCATAATCAGTCTTTAATGAACGAAAATTTGATGATACTCCTGACGCAAGAGGAGCTGGATTTACGACTTCGGAATTACAGCTAATTATAAGTACCCTACCCACGCTTTGGATATGGATTAAGGATTGAGGATTAGCGCAACGTTAATCATCATTATTATATCGCGACAGCGGTTTCAATCATCCTCGGAAACTGTACAGTGCTCGATTTACTATAAGTACACACAATGACGTACAGAGTTAAATACCCGCCGCCACTGTGGTTACGCGGATACTGCAATTACCTCATACCCTCATTTTCGCATTCAATAATGTTTCAGCAGATTTAGAACACTGCCACTATCAGCGGAATGATTTTCAGAGATGTATGGAGTAATCCAGTCAGAACCACGAACCATTTGAATGGACATTTTTGTTGTTGTTATTCTTATAAATTTTTGTATGTCGCAGGACTCTGTCATAAAATTTGGCCAACTGTTGTCTGGTTATCAATATATCACAAGCTGCAAAAACAACACAGGTTTTATACAACCATTCGTGGACTGTTAATTCTTTTTATGATCCTACCCACAACATTCGGAAATCGGTATTCAGTACCTACTTATGAATATGGGTTGAGTAGTACGATTATTAATATTGCATGCATGGGTATTGAGGACATCACAATTATCCCAAGTGTATGTAATTTAATATGAGTTTATGAGACATCGTATTATTCGTTCAAATTTATGCGAGCTCATGAGTAATGCTGTTTTCAATACTCCTGCATGCCATACACCTGACTATTAATATCCTCTCGGAGCTACATTTATACGTTACAAACCACAATTTTTTCATTTTGATTGTGGGTAGCGTCATGAAAGGATCGGAACTTGTATTCTTTGTTTAGAAAACGGTCTCACAATTTTTTTTCTGAATTAACAGATGTTCCTTTGACATAGAACTTACAACATATGTCATTAGAAGACAAACAATCCAGTGAAATTGTGTGCGATAGTAGTGAAAATACCCCACATACAGTTGCTGGGAATGTGAATGAACATGAAACCGGAAAGTGTATTTTCACACATTTATTGCTGTTTTGATAAGGCCTTTTTTGCTTCGCGTGTAGACATAGTCGGTTGTTTGCGGAGTTTGGGTGATTTTCTTTTATATCGAACATTGCAGCGGTTTGAAAATAGATCAGATCCCTCTTCCTGGTATCAAATTCAATCAAAGGATCCTGCAGGGTTATAAAGAATTGCAATAAACGAGGTTACCGCCATCACCGCCTCCGTGTAGACGGCAACGACGTCGACGACGCCAACGTCGCCAACGACGTTGGATATATATCTCGCTCCTTCGTTCTTTTTATTGGCCATTAACCCTCGTTTTATGATTTGGTTTAGCGCCTTTATTTTCGCCGCTTTTCCTTCCTTCCTTCTCTCTCTTTCTCTCTGGCTATCTCTTCCTCGGCATTCTCTCGCAGTATCTTACAAGGGGAAGAGGGTTCATCTACACACGGCGGTGTCTCGGTTGTAGTAGGAGCTCGACGCTGTTTCCACTTTTCACCCCGGTTTCTTCCTCCCTCTCGCATGGGCATCGTTTCGCAGTGCGAAATAAAGCGCCGGTGCACTTTGCCCTTATTACGCCCCGTTATTCATTCTCCGCCTTCTTTTATTTATTCCTTCGTTTATTTCAACGTTGTCTCGCGGCCCCTTCCGTGCAGAGTTTCTCCTCCCTCTTTTTCCTCTCTAGCCCTCCCTTTTTCTACTGTAGCTCTGCCGCGGAAGCGAAAGAAGATTAAGTGAAAAGTTCCGCTAAGTACTTACCCGAGGGAGTCCTCCTCTCCTCTTCTGCAGTTCGGATTAGCGCGAAAGCGATGGGCTTGTGTTTCGAATCGAGTTATGTTCACCGGGATATACTCTGTTCCACTTTTACCCAATGCGACACTAAATTCTTGGACATTTATAAAGAATTTTATATTCCTCCGTCTTCGCAAATATTTATCCTGAAGAATTATTCTGCGACGAATTCATGTTGCAATAACACGTGCAAGAATGAGTTTCAATTTTTTTTTCAATCCATCATCATTGTGAAATTTTATACTTGCAGAGCGATTCAATTTCTGAGCCAGTTATAGCGACTATAAAAATTTATTAATGTGCAAATTCAGTTTTTCATATGTGATGAGCTCGCCTTCTTTGATCACTTTGATATTACAGGACCACATGGTGGAATATCTGAGTAATAAATCGCGATTATGTTTTCGGAGGGATTGGTACGTGACTGTGATAATGTATTATCTAACAAGGGAAAATGACAAACACTTTAGCGCACGAAAAGCGAGACTCATCGTTTTTACTACAGCACAGCGATGGGAGAAAAATGACTAAAACGAGGTTATTCTTGTATGGACATTCGTCAATGGGGAGAAAGTCTCGTTATTATACGAGACAACGTGTGGGGCTGTACATATGTCCATTCTCCACCTCGTTTCAACGCTCTTTAGACCTTGAAATCTCCAATACGTCAAATTTTCTTTCCGCTCACAGCACCGGCAAAAACAACTGTCCAAATTTTTCATCCCTGAATTCGGATATTCCGCGTCAAGATTCGATCAGACGAAAGGTCTCACACGTGGCTGACTCGAAACCCGTAAATCCTACCACTAAAATGATGCCCATAAAAGTTCTAAATTCGACCCACTATCTGATAAGAATACCTATTTATAAAATTTTTACTCCACTTGGAAATTCGGGATGTGATAGATACTGAGTAATTCATTGCACGATGATCTTCGATTTGGTTGAACCAGTTCATCCGGAAGCAACTAGCCCGAGGGGGTACCAACTCGTCAAATAGTTGGGACAGTCATGTTATGAAATGCCTATGAAATGGTTGGGACACCATATTTCAAAGTGGTTATACCCTCTCGAACTAACCTGCAGTTTCAGCCAAAAAGCTCATCGTTTTTGCTTGTACTTCATAGTCCTTCGCAATATCTGTGAAAATGACATGATAAGCTACTGCCGTTTCCAAACCGGAAGAGGGATTGGGCTGAAAAGCTTATTCGCACATCTTCATGGCAGGAATAGTATCCTATGCAAATTTCATCCGAATCGGATCAGCGGTTCGGCTGAGGTCTTGTTTACTAGAAATCGGTACCGTACGTCCACTTCTGAAAATACTTCCAAACTATTTTTTAAGAGCGAAAACATGCTTCAGATATGGTTTGAGGATTTTTTTATCGATCTGAGGATTTTTATTGCAATGGCGAATGTCCAAGGCACAAGTTTACCGACGATTGTGCGTAGGGTAGCGGTGCATGGTCCGAAGCCGACCGGCCAAAATATCGTGGTCCGAAACCGACCGCCTAGGGAAAAGAATATATCCTTTCTACCACACATGCATTAAAAACTCGTGTTTTTTGCCCTCCTTAACGTCCCAGTTTTTTTACCGGGGTAATAAACCGGGATGAAAACCTTGACAGGAGGGAAAAAAACTTTCGTAACCATAGTAACGATGAAATAAACTAAGAAAGTGCTGCCCCCAGTGGAGAACACCGTTCTCGTGGTTCTAACCTCACTTTCTCTCGTTTTTAATGCATATGTGGTAGAAAATAACATATGGGAAGGAAGCAGGCGTTTTGTCTCGCATATTTTGCAGAACTCGTCTTCACTCCCGGGCGCCTTCGGCGCCCTCGAATTGCAACTAGTTCTGCAAAATCGGCGCTCGACAAAAAAACGCCTGCTTCCTCCCCGTGGTGCATGATATACTCTTCCATTAGGCGTTCGGTTTCGGACCACCATATTTTGGCCGGTCGGTTTCGGATCACGCTACCCTATATAATAAATGTCATTCCGAGTGTCAGGAATATCGACAAACATTTTATTATCAGACTCGATCCATCCAAACGTTCGATTAAATTCCAAATCGTAAAAGTTATGATTAACAATGAAATGGACCCCTCGTCTTCTGCCGAAATAACCCTTACGACCGCAGGGTATCGGGGGAAATGGTGATCAGTCAATCGGTATATCCCTGGTCGCGCAAATGCCCCGTGGTCGTTAACAGACAGCCGAGAGGCGAGAGGCTAGGCTGGTAAAGCTAAGCCTACAAACAGGCTATAGGTACCGACTGTTAAATAACGTAGGTACCAATATACACAGAGTTTAATGTATATCTATCCGCGTCTATTGGCTTTCGAACTATACCCCCTCATCGCCCGGGGTTGGGGTTCGGGGTCGGGTTGGTTCAGAACTAAACACGCCGTGCAGGATAACGACTGCGCGATGCATCCAGATATGTCTTGGTAATGGAAATCACAACTTTGATGGGTAACTCCAACCCCACCCGGTCACCGTGGTCGAGTGCATCCTATATCCGTAGCCGTAGCCGTAGCCCACCTATAACCACGGCTGTATTACAAGCTTGTTTGGTTCTGCCCCGGGGGTTTGACGTAGGATGAGGGCGGCGATATGGGGGATTGTGCAGAACCCGATAGTTACCGCAAATTGTGACGAATTTCATACGGTTTATGCGCGCGTGCGGTCCTCCCCCTCACCTCGATTGCGTGTCATCGTTACGACAGTAATTCAACCTGCCGTTTATGATTTTTTCCTTTTTTATTGATCAGCGTATAGATTCAGATGAAAATATTTAAGTATCGGGTTCGAAGATGAGATTGAGAGTAATTGAAACGAGATAGGGATAATTTGATTCGGTCATAACTAATGGCGGAAAAAAATCGAAACGAGGAAAGGAAGAAAAAAATTAAGCCGATGTTCCGAAAACTTGACTATCTACGTACAGTGGGTAGGCTTTATTAATTAATTTTCCTCAATTTTCCGTCCACCCTTCCCGTACCTACTTTCGAGTAATTCCGGTGGCATTATTCCAGGCACGTCTGGCGGTGGCCGCCTCACCCTCGCCCTCGTCCTCGTCCTGGTCCTCGCCCTCGGCTCTCATCCCCTCGTCGCCCTCGCGAGGGTGTGTACCCTTGTTCGTCGTTTACTTTTTATCTCGGCGGCGGAAAACCCGCCCACTTTTCACCAACACTCGTTCGGATACCGTGGTAGTACGCCTTTTCCTCTTCCTCTTCCTCTTCCTCTTCCTACTGCTTTTTCTCCCCTTTTTCTCTTCCTCCCCTAATCTTCATCCCCGGTACCTGGTTCCCAGTCCCAGGCTGACTGTTACGTGTGGGAGTCCCATCTTTCCTCTCATTCCATTCCGCCAAACCTTTATTCCGCTAAAATCCGCCGGGATTTCGGAGATCGCACTTTCCTATGGGGATATTATCAGATTGCGCGGACTTTTTTTTCCGCCTCTTCCCTTCAACCCCGCACGTATTCCACCCCGAGTCGCTCCCTTTTCTTCATGTATAAAGGAAGGCGTCGGTGTTACGTGTATATACTATATATATACGTATAAAATACATCTTCCGCTGATCTGCAGCCCTGGAATTTTATACATAGCTATATAGGTAACATGGACTGGTACATAAGTAGTTACGTATATATAGCAACTTTTTCCAACTACGTAGTTTCCCGGAATGAGGGGCTCAGCCATCGACCCCGAGCTTCTCAATTTCAATCTCGCCGGTTTCACCCTCTGTCAAACTGCAGTATTCCGAACTAGGATGAACACAGGGCGGAGACTGCCTCTCAAACTAGTAAAAGAATCTTCTAGTTCCAAACCAGTACATACAGAAACTGGGTACCACGGAACCATCTGTCCTCTGATACATTGAGTGTACTCGTTCAGACTAGCCATCCGGCAGCAGTGCAGCACGGCGAGTGGCCAGTTTCAGAAACTACGACGGGTGAAAATAAAACTGTGTAAAAATCTTTCAAACTTTCATACAGGTATAGTTTAGTCATAGGCTGCGGTATGAGATGGTAATATTTGATCGTAAAGGGTCAATCCCGATATAGCAGAGATCGTAACGTGGCAACGATATCTGATCACGTTGGGCGCAGAGTTTAAGCGGGACTTAATCCTCCTCGATACAGTCGTTAATTTGATCAAAGAGAGCTTTGACGCGAGCAAACACGAAAACACGCGTACGCGGCCACAAGTGGCCTTCGTTACGTCATCGCTAATACCCTTTCGCTCCATTCTGGCCCGACCCGAGCAACGCCGCAGTGGCACCCGACCCGTATAGCCGTAACGCGTATCGCCTTTCCCACTCCTGCCCACCGTCTCTCTCCCTCTGCCGCTGAAACTTTCAGTAATTACTGTAATTAGTCCAATTAACAGACTCGCTTGAGCGCGCCGCCCCGACCCCCGGCTGAACCACCGCATCGCATCGAGGGGCGGGAGAGCGAGTGGAGTCGAGAGGGAGAGAAACACTCGTCGACACGCCTGACGGAGAACGGTTCGTCGGCGCTCATCCGACGCGCCGTCAGGGTAAACGCGTCTCTTCTCACTCGCTCTCTGCGAAACGACGGGTTCTCTGATACGCTACCACGCTTCCGTACACAGAGGAATCCGTCGACAAAATAGGGCGAGAGAGACCGAGAAACGGTGGAGAGAAAACGCCTCGGGTAGGAGTTACATTCGCTCTTAACACCTTCTCCAGCGGCGTAGCCGACCGGGATTTAAAGCTCTGTCAGAACCCGGGATTCGACTGTAGACATAAGTGTTCTGGGTGAACTTGATGTCTAGTAACTTGTACAATGTATTGGCCTCTCATCCCTAGAAGACATATTATTCGAGTTGACGAGTTCGGGAGAGGTTATGTTTTCAGTACAAACCATCGGCGCGTTCTGAGATGCGCAGTTCAAACTGCGCAAGACAACTGTCGTAAAAAGTCTTTTTACGGCAGTTCTAAAATTAGCTGTATACAATGTTACTCAATGGATCGATAACTCTTGATTCAAGAATATTATTTTCATACAGTTTGTCGAATTGGAGTCGTGTAATCCGCTATAGTTTTTCTGGTATCCGTTCTTCTGTCGTTCGATGCAGCACAATCTAATATATTAAAGATGTTGCCGGGTTCCCTCGACGTCAGCCTCATTTGAAATTCTTTGAATACCCGTCCCGAGACGACGGCATAAGAAATCTGCAAGCCCCGGTCGTATATTTTAATCAGGATCCTCTTCCCTTCTGCCCCTGATCCGTAGACGCTACCACCTTCGCATCCCTCGTTCTCCGCCCCCACTCGACGGTGCAGGCGACTTATAAAGGGGCAGTGGACGGGGAGGGGGGATGGGGGGAAAAAAGAACTCTCTCTACCCGGATGAAAAGAAGTGAATAACTCTGGGATAAAAGCCGAATAAATCTTTTTATTATCCCACCCCGCACAGCCTTCTCAGTTCCCAACCCTCAGCCGAGCTTCGTACTGTATATCTGCAGTGTGTGTATGGGTGTGGGTGTGTAACTCGCAGGTAGGAATGACGTAAATATCGTTAGATAGAAATATGTTTGGGTAAATAAATACGAAGACGAAGGCAATGCTCGTTGCTATTTATTTTACCTTTTTATTTTACCTTTCCTGTTCCAGTCTCGTCGGGATATCGCGATCGTCGTTATTGTTATAACGACTCTCTATATAAGGTTTTATCTGTCTGCCGTACCTACGGATGAATCGGGAGGGTAAAGTATTGGTATTGTATAGATGGAGAGATGTAAGATGGATTATACTTATATCGATATCATACCTTATTGTGCTCCATAATATGACTCAGTCAGTTCACCCTATAGCCTGTACCGACTGCAGCGCTTGGAGGGGTGGAGTGTTTACGGCGTTGGATTTTCCCCCATTATACTTATTGACATTATCGTCACTATCGCAAACGGCGACCTATAGGCACGAGTCCCTGTAATTGGATGACGTATAACTCGCACCTGTGTGTGTGTGTGTGTATTAACAACCAACCCCTTTTGTCGGGTGACGGGGTTCGTTCGGGCAAATTAACATTCAATAATGGAATTGATATCGCGGGCCAGGAAACCCTCTCGCCCTATACGTTAATTAACGGATATACAATTAACCGATTATTCCCACGCGGATTTCTGCAACGTGTACACCATGACCGGGAATTATTCGCGGAATACTTAAATCATGCCCATCTCAATCAACCCAGTCCATATATCAAAATTGTTAAATAAAATTCCACCCTACCAGTCGGTATTCCTTATATACTCATATCGATGTCTTTATTCTGCTTTCTGTGAATGAAGCCATACTGCAGAAATAACGAAATCAGTTATCGATAGATGTCTACTGCAGATACTGCAACCTTACGGTCTGCGGAAAGCAACACGAACTGGTTACCACAATGGAGCTTCGGTAGTTTGCAGACTTGCCGCTAGGGGCAACAACAGCGCGACATTCTCATGAGTAAAATTACGCCAGCCATAGTACAGCATCTGGCATGAAACTGACAATACGAAGCTCACTGGACGAACCCAATTTATGCATGTTTTGACTGTGGTTCTGGTCAAATCAGTCGATAGATTCTCGTTCTAAAGAGCAATAAGAAAAAGTTGAGACCTTCCATCGTCTCAACTGGAATGGGTACTGAGGTCGAATTCTTGTTGTTTAGTATTTTGGAATGTTTATCGTTCCGCGGTTATTGGCCGGTCGAATAACCTGACAGATTATTTCGTTATGTTACATCGTGTTACCAATAATGCCAGAGGTCCGGGTCGTACGTCGTCTAATGGTATCGATATTACGTTGCCGGAACTCACGAGCTCCCCGTGGGGAAACTTGGATGTAGAGGTTTTTTTGTGGGTGGAATACTGGGTACTGGTATTGGGTACTATTTCTCCGGGTGTCATACCTCAGCGCGGCACATTTCATTTAGCAAATTGGCAATAAATAGCGAGAACCCTGCCGCGCGTAACCGAGGACCCTCGCGATCCCGGCTCCCCTCGGCTCCGGGACTCGCATAATTTCCGAATTAAGTTCCGTCGAGGGACGCGACGGAACGGAGTTACCGAGTTTTGACGCAGCTAGGGGACTGCGATTCTGGTGTCTCTCCACACACCTGCCAGCAGTTTGCTCCCCCATCAATTCTTACCCTAAACGTACAGATATATACGCAAAACTCGGCCATCGAGAATGGGAGAGAGAGACGGACTCGGCAGTTTCGGATGTGGTCGGTCGCACGCGATCGTCAAACGCGAAGCCATAAACGTAAACAAGGGCTGTTAGGTTAGGGCAGCCTCAGACTAAGCGCCCTCCCACAATCAGAGCTAAACATTTTGCACCCTTGATCAGGGGCTCTCAACTCCCTCACCATATCGTAACGTGTCGAATTTCCACTGCAAACAACAAAATATCACCAATCGGATTACGGATATCAAATACGCCTCAGGCTATAGAAATCCGAACGTTTTCATAAGCCAGCGAGATGAATGAAAAAAAATATATCTCGGCGTGGATGCGATATGAAACGTTTAAACAATCCGACGAGTTGTGAAGGTAAATTTATCAACGGTATGTGATCGTTGAAAAAATACTCTTTAAAAAAATACACGTTATAACAAACACGGGGGATAAATCTCGCAGCGTTGGAGGTGGATGTGCGAAGTGTGAAGTCTCATGCGGCTCCGCATCACCGAGAGGAACTCTGCTGCAACTCTGTAGCCGAAGATCAAAGAACGGTCTCACGTTCTCGGTACACTACCGGCAGCCAACAACGAACGCGATGCACATCCGAATAGGTACATACACGCACACGGAGGAAAAGTGAACTATGCGCCAGTGGTTCAGAACCACTCTCGTCTCACGTCTCTCGTTTCTCGTTTCTCGTTTCATTTTCATTCTTTGCTTCTTTTTTTCATTCTCGTTTTTCCGATATATGCAGAGCGAACGACGCGAGGTTGCACACACCTATATACCTATGTACCCAGGTGCCTACCCCGGTAGTCGCACAGGAGAACGTTCAGCGAGCCGAACACACCGGGGTTCTTTGAAATAGGACATATTGCGTACCGGGCTGGTATAGTTCTTTATAGATATCGCGAGTTCAACACGCTCTAAAAGTTCACTGCGGAAAGATACGCGAGTAAACGTGTGTTGGACAGATTTTCACGCCACTATTGCACTACAGCTGATATTTATACTATACGCACTAAAATGTTAAACGTGGATTCAGATAAATAAATAAATAACCGTGATCGATTGTTCAACGTGAATTTCGCGGAACGGCGCCTGTAGTCCTTGGCTCTGTCCAATTGACGTCAGATGAGGTCGTTGGGCCAGGTTCGACGACCCAGTTGGTTCCTCCGTCTGCCAATTAGCGGTTTACAAACAGAAACTGAGATTAACACGAGACCGAAAGCTGGCGTGCATTTGCGTTCTAACTTCTTAACGTTGTTTTCGTGTTTCCACAGGACATAGAAGTGTGTCTAGGCGTCATACCCGCCATCTTTGTCTTGAAATTACATTTGTTTATTCATTTTTTCACTCACAGTTAATAGGGACAAGAACGAAAATGCGGTGTTTTGTTATCCGCGAGGAACCCTTTCATCGCAGTGAAAAAAAAAATGTTTCAAAATAAAACATCAAACGTGTTGGGGTGATAAAAGGCCACCCTCCGAGTTGTGTTTGCTGAGTGGTAGGTAACCTAAATTATACCAACGTGAGTTCTGCTTGACTTCAACACGCTACTAATTCGGGAGTAAAAATTTAAGGGTTTATCCGGCACCGCATTTACCGTTACATTCTTTTATCGTTAAATACCCGAACCCACTCCCGCACCCGGGGTTGGAGTTCATACACACCGAGCCATAGGGGCTTTTCAATCGGAAATCGGAAAAAATCGAGGGGTTATTAAACACTTCGAAAAATAGGCGTACATCAGACTTCGAGGCTTGCAAACACTGAGACTTCAAACTTCAGAGATCCCGAAGACTTCAATAGATTATGAAAAACTTCGGAAGACATCACAATATTCAATTGGACTTCATGAGGCTTGAACTTTTTTTCTGGTCATTCCAAGAACATAAGATTGGCTTTTGCGAAAACAAACAAATGATGCCGAATTTTTCGCCGAGGTTAGAAGTGAGCCAAGTGCAGAGTGGGTTATATGTACGAGGGTATGCATGCCTACGTCCGCGTATAATACAAGGACCGTCTGAAAAGTTGAACGAATAAGAATAAGAATAAGGATAAGAATACGAATAAGAATGGATAAAGCTGAACCCAAGTAGAGACTAGACGGCGAACTGTCGGGCAGAATATAAAGCTTGGTACCATTCTTCATTCAAAGTTTTATTCCCTTGGCTTATACTCGTTTTATTTCACGTCGTCCTACATCGGACTCTCGTCGCTTCCAGTAGAGCTGCCATTTTAAACTTTATGCTGGAAGCCGCATGTTTATGAACGCGTACCTCGCGAACTGTACCTCTGGTACGTATCCCGCCTTATACCAAATCCACATAACCATCTACATACATACAGGGCCATGTATAACCCCAGCAGAAGTAGATACCACGGTGTTTCCATTTATTTGTACATACCGTGTGAGGCGGTATCCGCGGAGTCACGTAGGCGAGGAGAATGTGTGCGAAACTGTTCTTTGTCCACACGGTAGTCTGCCGCCATTGAACCATCGTCGAACGTTGTCTACCCAGTCATTCATCCCCTACGTCTATTCAAAAATATGTTGATATTCATGGAGAGAAGAAGTAGAGTCGATTTTTAACACCCCCCAAGCGCGGAGTCGGTCGAGGGTGACGAACAAAACAAACGTATTTCAATCTATAATTGGATATAATTGGATTCGACACCGCCGAGATTACTTTTTTTTTCTCTCGTTTGGTAGCCGGATCGGAGTAACACCCTGTCGGTACCGTTGGGTCACGTAACTCGATACGTGATATACGTTCGTGAGGGTTTACGTGCGGGTGATCCAAATACCCCGCGGGAATTTATTACGCGATTAAATTGGTAATAAAGTGAATTTGACACCGTTTTATATTTCCTCCGATAGTAAGAGGGTCTGGTGGGCGTTGATGGAGCAGTAGCCCCGCATAAACACCCTCGCGGTGCTTGTCAAGAGCCAGTAATACCCGACTATAGCTAGCACGTGGCGGTACGTAACGGTCTGTTTGTACAGCCCTTGCAACAGAAATTAAATACTTAATACGAGGGTATAAAAAAAGCGCAGAACCTTCTCTACCGATCCATTAATATAAAAGTTAAGTCGGATAAAAGTTGGTCGAGTGGTTTCTTTAGTCAGGTGGCACGAGCTATCCTGCTCCCATAGTCCCAAAGGGTGCCGACCCCGTCCCCCGTTCTATAATCCTCAACCCTTAAATATACCCTCGCCTGCTGGTAGGAAACTAGTTTTTCCCTCACCCTCGTAAACAAGTTTATCATTTAGCCGTGAGCGGAATTGTCAATTAGCCCAAATTAAAACGAGTGAAACTATTTCGATCATTACCAAGAGACCCACACGCTAATTACAGAATTTTTAATCAATCCTAGACCCGAGGGACCCACTAATCGAGTCTCCGTCCCAGCGCAGGACGGAATGAGCGAGAATCAACATCTGTGAAAATTGGTACGATTAAGGGGGTCCGCAGGAAACAGCCTTCAACTTTTGACCCCTCCGGTGACAACCACTGCCATAAGCCGCACTTAATTTGCGTTGCAAAATTTATCCGCTGCGGGGTAAGAAAGTACACCCTTTCCGTTTTCCAGGTCTCGGCGGTGTGGTAGGGGAGCCGCGCGAGAGAAAAGTGTGCTTAAAATATTAACGCCCCCGGCGCGGGAGCTCGTGCTCGCAGGGGCAGTTTTGTGGAAGGAGTTTCACCCGGGACCTCGCGGGAGGAGCTGTGATGGGGTATTTCTTTGTTCACCGTCGCTCCGGGATGCCCTGAGGCGCTCCGGGGCGCCGGGCAAACAACCTGCCAGGCAAAATAATGCATGAAATACGCACCGCAGTTGTTATACGAAATTTTACCCTCGCAAGGTATTCGTTCATTTTTTTTTTAATCTTTTCCTTTTTTTGTTTCTACTCTTTTCTTCTCATTCTCTTCACCCCCCTCGTAAAAAAGTAAGTTAAAGTTTCGCCTGCTAATGAAAAACCTTAAATTTTACACGAGGCAATTGGCCCCTTCGTTTCAACATGGCTTCGGAAATTAGGTCCTCCGGGACGTGGCGTACTGCAGAATTTTTTTTTTTTTTTTTTAAACTGAAACGAAATCATTTTCTGGCAAGAGGACTCGCGAGTATTTGATAACGGAATTAAAATTGCACGGTTCGAGTGAATAGAATATACAAGCTTCTAAACTAGTTATATACGCTATTAGTGCTCGTAATTACGGCACCCTTAGGCGTTAAGCGAGTAAAGTAAACTCTAAGATGGCGTCGAAAGGCTCCTTTTATTTTTCTTAACGACTCTCGCGTTTCAGAGTTCAGAGACGTTAAGTGGTACCTCAATGCACCTGCACCGGCTTCAAGAGGATTGGAAAGTTTTCATTACCCCCGCAGTGCAAAACGGATCGGGTGGAATTTCTTGAACGACGGTAGTACCGCACTTTTCTACCTGCACACCTATTCCTACGGGTATCGTATCCCGTTATTACGCGATCGACGAGAAACTGGTAATATTATCATCGGAAACCCCTCTCGCGGAAGAGACAGCGGGAGAAAATAACCAACGTGTGTCTAGATAAAAAATTTACGGACGTCTAGGGAAATTTTTCCCACGGATAGTAGATAGCCGCGAAGCGAATACGTTTTAAAAACAATCCCGCAGCGGGAGACCCGAGTCTTAGTGCGATTAAGTATTTGAACCCGGAATGACTATTAATTTTTTTTTCCTCCATTCAGCGGCGCGTTTGATGACTCTTGATTTAATTTGCTCCTACCCGGACCTTCGGGTACCACGGTATCTTTTTTTTTCGCGCTCGACGAATCAGCGCTGGATATTTACATAATTACACACAGGGTCGTAATAAACCTGGCGAGATTCGCGATGTATAATTATGAATGAAAAAGAGATAATTAGCTCCTCCGAGCTTTGCGATAGCCCGAGTGTTTGAGATTGTGAAACAAAATAAAAGAACTCTGTATTCGGCTCGGCGATCAACTTGTACCGTTCGTCCTCGTTAAAGAGAATTCCGAGAGTCGAGGTTCGTCCTTTTATCGATCCCTAGTCGATCGTTGCCGATGGGACAGTGAACAGACGTCGAGGCGAAGTAGGGTGAGACACGACCACAAAGGGGCTGGCCTCGCTAAACATTGCGTGCGGGAGCATCGACGAGCCTCGGGAGTTTGCAGGGTTGGTGGTGGTAGCGGACCGGGCAGACCCGCCGTGTGCGGGGGGAGAGGCACGAAATATTTGAGTTGCTCGGCAAACACGTAAATGTAAACTTGGTGCTTACAGTGGCGTTTACTTTTCTCTCTCCCGTCAACCCCTCGGGGCTCCGCGGGGTAAAGCGAAACACGGAGGGAGGAAAGCCCAGAACGAACCCAGGCTCGCCCTGAGCGAGGGTGAGTCGACTAACCGTCGCGCAAATATTGACCTGGTGGGATATTGCTCCCAATCCTTGTTTGTACTCCGATGCGCCCGTGTGCCAGTCGATACTCACACACACCCCGGGACTCTGTCGATGAGCAATTCCTTACGTCTTGGTCGTGGAAGACGATCGGACGCCGATTCAAAAGGTGTAATTATCGTCGTGTAATCCGCTTGAGGATCAACGAAAGCTCGCAATTAACCGAAAGGGGGGAGCTTGCCGATCAGGTTTCGAGTTGGAAAGTTATTACGTACCCTTCGGTTACCTGCTACTCGCAGACTGATCCCCGTATCGACGGTTGTAGCCACGCTCGACTGCATCCTGGCTTACGTTCGTGACACTCGGTGATCAACGAATCGCAATTGCCTCGGGTCGATATCTGACTCACGCCAATTACGCTATTGAGTGAAATATACCGAGAAACATCCTGGTCACCTCGATTCTACGTTTCAACCCTCATCGGTTGAGAAATGTTCGAAGTTATGCTCGTGACCCTGATACAATAGCAATAACCTAAAGCCGAGTGTTTACACGCGAGTCTCGAGTGCTGTAATTACTGAAATGTTCATATGGATTCACCGTTTTACTCCCATTCGCATATTTCGTATCCTATGCGCTGCGGGTGAAAACTCTGGCTTCCTGCGGCCTGTGTGTAACGAGAGTCACCTCGGTGCGGTCAGTCACGATCTCCGGAAGTGGATGAAAACCTTGAAATATAGGAAACTAACCTTGCGGTTTCGTTAATTCCGTCAACCCTCGCCAGCTGTTGCAGGTGCAGTTGGTATACGTTCCTGATCGAAGGGTGTTCTTCATCCTGTAGAGTCTAGAAGGTTCCCTGAATCTACGTGGTCGAAAACATAGACGTAGGATCGATAATGCGTTATTAAAAGTTTGAAAAGCCTGGCAGCCAGTCGGCAGGCAAATCCGCGTCCATAATCGTCGGAGGGTGATATTCAGGCGGGTTTTAGCTATATACCGCGAGTAAGAAAAGTTTGAAACGACTCATTGTCTGAAGGCTCGTGTTCCGAGACGTGGGTTTGAGGTAAGATCCGTAAAACGTGGGTTCTTACTTCCTCGAGAACCGCTCGAAGACGGTGCGGAGGGAGTTTCTTGAAAAGAAAAAAGGAAAAAAAAGGAATACAAAGAAGATTAAAACAAAAAAAAAAAGTTTCGAGCTGAATTACCTGAGTGGAACTGATCGCCCTTGGCGCCAGGGGCGATAGGAAGTGGAGCGAGTTATCTTACTGGGGAATCGAAATGCTCGAACCTCTGCCAGATGACGCCGTGTCATCGAGGGCCATTTTAAGTACGGGTTGGGTATAATATCGATTGTTTGAAACACTCGAAACTATACAGCTACCTAACAAAACTCCGGTTATTTCGAAGGAGGGCTGACACTTTTTGTTTTCGTTTTTGTGACGCCTGAATTCTCCCGCCTCAGCCATCTTTCACCCTTCTTCGATTCATTCCATCGTTCGCTCCTTCAGCTCCGACGTACCGCCCCTCGTGACACCGTCAAGCTTTGACGATATTAATTAACGTTGGGTAACGACCTCAGCCCGGAAGGAAAACGGACTCAATCATTTCTCTTTTCCTTTGTTTCAAACCGGCTGACTTTATTACTCCTCGAATAAGATTTGTCCTTGTATTTTTCGTTTCATTTAAAACAGCGCTGCAACGGAATCGGTCACCGCGTATATTACAGCCATACTTCATTAATACGAAATTATTGCAGTCAATTTGTTCGTTATTTGATTTCGAACGAGGCGGTTATTATCGCGATAGCTCAACGCGACCATTACTCCGGTGCACCGTGTCGTAGACAAAGTGGCGACATTCATCATAATTCCCAAACGAGTCGGACATCGTCGCCCCGACCCGTGGGACACCGTGTTTCCGCTGATTGCTTGCTACCATCACCATATCCCCGCCAAATTACACAGTGTTAATGAAACGCATAATCCGTAATGGCCCCGTAGGTATATTCATTATAGGTCAGAATTCAGAATGATACACGATCTTCTTCATCAACGAAGTTGACATCGCGAGCTCAATTATATGGTGACAATTTCAAAACGATTCGAATATGACCAGTTGCAATGGCACATGACCTCAAAATTGAAAAAAATGTCATGATTTTATGAATATATCTTCAAGAAAATAACAACAATCTTCGAACACTAGGCCCGTGTAACCGCTACATTTTTCTGATGATTATGCAAAATTGGTATGAAAATAGGCCAAGACCTGATTTTGGTATTCTTTGGGAATTTGACAAACCCGCCACAAGCCGCATGCCCGCAGTTTCGCGGTTATTGTTAGGCAAATACGTTAGGTCCGATGTACTCGAGGTCTGGCAACAACAGGTGTGTCTGAGCACCACTGAGGGTACTCCATTACGTTGGTTAGTCGGCTGCGGCTCAATTCTGGCCATGAGGCCAGGAGGCTATCCCGTGTTGCCCTGGCCGAAAGCCTCGTGCCGTTAGTACCCTACACCTACAATTTCGTAAACGTGGGTGTATATCCGGGTCTCTCGGTGTACGAAAACCGGGAACGAGCCTCGTGCAGCTGTATAGCATCGCTGGCACTACACGTAATTAAATGGATACTATCCGCATTAGCCACGATTGGGTAATCCCTGTTTTATCGATTATCTCATAGACCTCGTGTCTCCTGGTTACAATAGCTTCTCGCCACCTTACGTCCACACTGTCCTGTGTCCGAACAGTAATTTGTCCCAGCCGTACTACGAGTTCGAACTTTACCGCGGTTTTATTCCGCAAGATTTTCGGCTATAATATTAATCAGGCAATCTTTTAGCACCGCGTAAGGGTGACTATGAGGACCGACTAAGAGCACTTTACAGCCTTTAGGGTGCGAGCTTGCAGGACTCGATGAGAAACTTTTCTAACAGACGATGGAAAACGGTGTCCCGAAGAATATTGCTTTTTCTCGCCACGTCGACATAAATCTCTCTTCTATAATTCGCGAGCTGATTGATTACCGCGGATAATCCGATAGACTTAAACCAGGAAAAAGGGACGATCTTCGCTCGAACACTTGTCTCATTAATTTCAATTTTATCTTACGTACAAAACGGGTCGATAATTGCGCGCAGCGCTACATCGATCTTTTTATCGCAACTATAATCATCACCGATGCCAGAACTCCTAATTACACAGCAAATTACCCGGCGTTTATATTTCCTCGACTCCATTCTCTGCGGACCATCGATCAATCTTTTTGCGTCTATGGAGTCATATAATAATTCACATTACGTGATTGGATAACGAACAGCACCGACTATACCGTCGAGATCAGCAAACATCTGAGACATCAAAGCGAGGTGGTTCGAGCCAAGAGCTCCTTACCTACGGTATCCGCATAATTAACCGTACCTACGGATCGAGCACGTATATAAGTGGATAGCTACGTGGATTGTAGGTACAGTCGGTTATAGAACGGATAGTTGGTTTAGGTGCGAAACGATATTAATCACCTGTTTAAGCCGGGTATAGGTATAAGTTATATCCTCGTTCTCCGCTCATTGACATCTAATAAACAACTTGGCTATTTGCGGAGGATTATATGTACCTAACAACGGTGCAGTTTCACTGCATCAGGCCGACTGCTAGTTACACACGTAGTACGACGTACATATATGCGTTTCGATAATTGCGATATCGCTACGATACCTGTAACTGTATAGCTATGCGAGACCACCGCCTGCAGCTATTCGCAGAAGCCGTGCGAATCAACTGAATTATAACTTGATTCGAGAAAATTAATTTCAACTCTACACCAGTTAGGAGATTGCACCGAGTTTATCCTCGTTCCACCGTTCGCGGTATTTTATTAATCCTCTTCTACTCTGCCTTTATCACGGTATCGAATTAAACGGCACGAGGTTCGGGACGAAAGGGGTTCGAAAAAGCTGTCGGAAACGGTTTTCGGAGGGTGGTTTGAGGGCTGTTTTAACACCGAACGAATGTCAGGGAAATAGGCTATTCCAGGGTTTATATAGGGTCGCATGGGTCATGGAACTTGAGGACGTAAACGGGTTCGCGTCTTAAATACTCGACGGTAATAGGATTATTACAATTTGTCGACAATTATATCCCGCAGCCGGAGCATCTCCCAGACCTGAGTGATTACATATTTGAACACCTTATTATTCTTATTAGTGTTATTATATCATTATCATTATTATATATTAATATCCCTGACGCTATCGCGGCGCTGTCTATCTTTACTCAGGTGGTTTTCACAAAACACCACCGATGTTTTCGGCAAAGATATGTTAACACTAATGCGGATGAATAACCGCATGAATTTGAAATACAGACGTAATTATGTACATACTGCGAAAGAATTTATATAATTTTTTTCATCTTCTTTAACGAGTCAATATTAATTAATTCTTATTCATTACTGGTTTTTCTTTTAGCTGTTATATTATCGGTAAAATTAGTTTATTCCATAACGTATGTATAGAGAAATTAATTTTTCATCAGACCTGCACCTGCAGCGTGTGTATAAAATAATACTTGACTCCGGGTTACGCGGCGTTTCGCCTGGTTGTACTGTGTAATTGAAGTATGGCGCGAGTGTTATGGAAGGGGGAATGTAAAAAAAGAAATTATTGCAAAAGTTTACAGTCTGTCACGGTTCGATACCTGTCGAGAACCGTGGTGGCACTGCGCTCCAAATTATACTTTTTAATTTGAGCACGCCCGCCTGAACGACCGGATGGGCGGTCTCGCGTGCTGCAGCGACTACGTACCTAATTCGCTCCGGAAAAATCAGCGGGGCAAGAAAAAGAGGGGAAATAAAAATTCAGAACCGCTCGCTCGGCTCTATTTATTATTTTACTCGACGTTCTTCCCTTTCCCTCTTGCGTCCATTTAGCGCCCAAAAATCGAATTACGTAATCCCCTTCATTCAGGTGTAAGAATACACGATACATACTCAGGAATGTCAAATTCAGAGGATCAATCGTCGGTTGTTTCACTTTACGCAATCCGACCGTTTCGTTTAACAGCTGCACAAATATATTCCAAGATACGAGAAAAATTGCGTAATTCGCGTATAGCCTGGCTCACATATAGACTGATATAATAGTAGCGTGAAAAAAAACATGGGATGATCAAGATAGTATAACTGAGGACTTCAATCAACCGATTCAAAGTGACCTTTGAGGTCTTGAACTGCACCTGCTGCTGCTGCTGTTGCTGATGCAGCTATGAATCACAAATATATATCTCTATGTGCCCATACTTAACCAATAATGTCGTATCTCTAATCTCTCGCAGCTGTAATACACGTTGTAAAACTAAATATATACTCATAATATCTTTGATTTCTTATCGGAAAGAGAAATTATTTATCTGACCATACGGTTATTAGTACGAGGGTATAAAAACGGTTATAACCAAAATGGGTCACATGGGTTAATTATTCAGGGTTTGAGGGTCATGCGAATATATCAGAAATATTTATCTTCAGCCATTCTGACGTATCATATATTGTTAAACAATCGCCACAATACGTCATACAGTCAAATTATCACAAAAGTTCCAGGTCCACATTCAGGGTTGAAACAGATTTTAGGAGAAGAAAGACATTGGTCGAAAATAGGTACATTTAAACACTGAATATAGAATCGACAAAGGTCAAGTTTGAAGCGGTCCAAGATTTGTTTTGTTGATTCGATATCATATAAGAATCATTGTGAACGTACCACGTGATATTAACTTGTTTCAATTGAGGACCAATATGTCTCCATTCAAAATTCTGACTGATGGTCAGTAATTGAACTCTCTAAATTCTTTGGAGTGACTCATGGAGTGAAGAGTCACTCCCAAGGATTGAAAAAGTCACTAAAACTGATTCGGTTCGAGATCCGCGTAGATATTCTATAATCTATACATCCAATGAATTGTACGAAAGCTATGGGTTATTGGTCCTGTGACAATGGACAATTGGGCGCAATAATATTTCCAGTATCGAATACCAGTGCGCTTAGGCGTGTAGGTAGATATCGGTCGAGCCTGTCGAGTGTCAATAAATACGCGTATACGTATCACAGTACTGCTATTTATGTAACGTGTCCATAGCTGAAGCTGGAGTGAGAATTGATGAAATTTGACTGGAAATTAACCATCGCGGCGTGTCACGGTTTCGCGCACGATCCTGCATATACGTCTGTACCTGGATAAATATACATTCTATGTGTATATTTATCGATAAAATCCGCACACCCGAATACCTACCATTCGCGTATTATGGGATCCGTGTATCTGCACGTGCGTGGCTCGCACGCATAAACCGCCTCCGCCGCCGCGGCCCGGCATCATCGGTAAAATAACGTGCAACTGTTTCGTGATAACGATGAGTTAGTGTCGCAACTCGGTTATACATCCATCTCTCCACCTTTCTCGCTCTCTCGGTCGATGTCCATATAACGCGCTTTGCGATACGACCAGCCCATGCGATCCCGGTCAGATAGCGCACCCCGTTGTGCCAGTCTCGCTTCTATCGCGCCCTTATAATACACACGCACCTAGGCACACGGGTAACGATATATGCATATTCCCGTGGGTAAATACACGCGGCGATCAGTGACACTCACGCAACTCTGTATACCTACTCACCCCAAGCGGCGGGTGGCCACGTTCACGGAATATTCACGCGCTCCAACACCTTCACGTTTTATGCTCGAAATGTCGCCTCGTATGTTGGGGCATCGAAGGCGTGGATACGTCGGGTTAAGCAGGGCGAGGAATCTAATCACGATATCCATAGTTCCGAGTGGTAGGTATAGGTATATAGTGGAATCGTGACTTGAGTGTGGGTGTGTGTACAGATGTACAGCATAGAAAGCCAATCTGTTCTCCGCGGGAACTGCAGAGGGAACACACAGCGGCACTTAACGGTTATTAAGTCGAGTCTCGGGTGTGCACTGAGCAGCAGCCCGTGTAGAAATTTCGTCTTGGCGCTAATAGGGGCCAAGTTAATTTTCCTCAATATAATATTGGCCCAAGTTTGGGTTGCCCATATTGGGCCTTTATCGTTTTGTCCCACGTTTTATATTTGGCCCCATACGGGCGGGTAAACTTGGGCCAATATTGGTTATTCAATCGGGCGCCATATGGCCTACCTAACTTGGGCCGACACAAGATTTATCAATCGGGCCTATATTGGCTGACAAACTAGGGCCCATACTAGGTGGCAACCTTGGGCCTATATTGGTTGACTATCTTGGGCCTATATTGGCTATCTCTGGCAATCCTCGATTAGTACTAAAAAATTTCAAAAAATGTATTTTGGAAGTTTTTCTTCCGGTATCGCTTTGATATGATCAGATTTCAATCAACTGACAATGATTCACATTTTTCCTAATGAATCGCTAATTTTCATTGAATGAAAATTTTCTCGTCCGCCACCGGTCCCGAACCTGCTACCCTTCGATCTTCCAGTTACGAATCCAGTACGCTGTCCGCACGACCACCAAGTCTTCGTTGACAGTAGGCAACGAATCAAAAATTTATAGTATTGGGAGGGACAGTGAACACTAACTGAAATGACTGACAATTCATTATTAGAACGAACAGAGAACGTCGCAATGTCATAATCATGTACTTTTCCTTACAACCAAATTAGCCCAAATTAGGTCCAAGCTGGGCACAGGCTGGGAAAGTCCGGACAAAATCAATTGTAATTCCTGGATGAACCCCAACTTGGCCCAAGTTCGGCAAAGGTTAGGAAAGCCTGGACAAAATTAACTTGGATGCCTTAATAAATCCAAACTTGGCCCACGTTTGGCACCAGTAGGGAAAACCTGGATAAAATTAACTTGGATACCCAAATAAGCCCAAATTAGGCCCAAGTTTGGTACTAGTTGGGCACGCCAGGACACAATCAACTTGGATGCCTTAATAAATCCTAACTCGGCCCAAGTTTGGCACCAGTAGGGAAAATGTGGATAAAATTAACTTGGATACCCAAATAAGCCCGAATTAGGCCCAAGTTTGGTACTAGTTGGGCACGCCAGGACAAAATCAACTTGGATGCCTCAATAAACCCTAACTTGGCCCAAGTTTGGTACTAGTTGGGCATGCCAGCACGCAATTAACTGGGATGCCTGAATAAGCCCTAACTTGGTCCAAGTTTGGTACTATTCGGACACGCCAGGACACAATCAACTTGGATGCCTGAATAAGCCCTAGCTTGGCCCAAGTTTGGCACCAGTAGGGAAAACCTGGATGAAATTAAC
>JAFFZH010015455.1:0-20001 GCA_018420115.1 Euura saliciscinereae | reverse complement strand
TACCCAAATAAGCCCGAATTAGGCCCAAGTTTGGTACTAGTTGGGCATGCCAGGACAAAATCAACTTGGATGCCTCAATAAACCCTAACTTGGCCCTCGTTCGGTAACAGTTAGGAATCCCTTATAGTGGATGCCCTGTTGATACCTAAAAGGGGCCTCTTTTCAATTCGGGATGCCTCAACAATTTTCTACACGGGAGGCGATTCTACTCTGGAGGTGGAATTCAGTAATTTTCAGTAATTCCTCGGCGCCAACTGATTACAACCTCGCCGGGTAGAGAAAACTTGGAGATACTTGTTTCGTGTTTTTCATCCCGCGAGCTCGTACCTCCCTACCTCGTTGTGGCCGTACCATCCATACAGAGCCCCGACTCACCCACCTACACATAAAAGCCGAATGTTTTATTATGCAAAAGCTTTCGCCCGGCGCGGTGGTTGAGCCGTTCTGGCTCTGACGGGTACCTAACGGCATCGAGGGGCTGACGGGGGTGCCGTGAATCACGTAAATACGGGCAGCCATTTTGCGATAAACTTTTTTTCGGGTGCTTTCGAGAGAAAAAGTTGGGACATGCATGCCCGTGGTGGTGGTGGTGGTGAGGGTTGGAGCGAGGGTGGGGTTCGTAGTAGCGGCGGTAGCGGCGGTTGCAGGATAGGAAGGTGGGTTAGGTTCGCGAGAACCCGGAGGTCGCGGTGAGAGACGGGAAGGGAACGAAAACCGAGAACGTCGACGTCGAGGAGGGGCTGCGCCGAGTAAACGGGGTGCACTATGATCCCAACGCGAAGAGGCTTCGCCGCCCCTGGAGTATGGGGATGCGGACGTAGTTGGTAGCCGGGTGTGGGAGAGGGACAGACAATTAATCTCCCATAGGAGCGTTGCAGCGGTGCTCTTTTTTTTTTGTTTTCCACACCCCGATTTTCAACATTCATCATCACAAGAATAAGAAGATTCGAATTTGGCTACACAAACGTGTTATTGTTCGCTTATGTTCGATATATAATATGCAGAATGAGCGTGTAGGAACGCGTATGCCAACCCTATAAGTTATAAACGCGCTGTCCGGTGAGCCCGGAGCAATTACCGCGTTGAACCTCTCGCCGAAGCATACCTAATGGAACCATTAGCGTACGGGCGATAAAGTATCGATCATAGGCGGCGAGGAGCCGAAGACGATCTAAACCCCGTCGCGATAGTTGGAACGCCTCGGAATCAATGCCTTACATTATAATTGACGGGCTGGCAATGAATCTCTAAACGAGACGCAGATCCGCGACGTTCGAAGAGGTAGCAGCGCGTATTTTTTTCTCGGACCGTTGGAAATGATCAAAGTAAATTGCGGAGTGGAATTTTCGGGAGGATCCGGGAACGTGAGGGCAACCCTTCCTCGCACCTACCGCCCATTCGTTACAATATAAGTCGTATTATTATGAACTTGAATTACCTAATTTCACCGGGACTCGGTATACGTACGTGCTACGTTGTGTTACGGCTAAACCGTCCGGGACTTCGGCCATTCCGGTTCTATGCCTCCGGCCAAACCACCCCATTTGGGCGTTTTCCAGCCCGCCGACCTTACCCGGGGTAAATATATACCTCCTTTAGTGGTTCCGTACGAGTCCGCGCGGAGTCGGGTCGAGCCTCAGCCAATCGGTGCGAGCGTGAGGGACACTTGACCAACCGGGAACCGGTTTCCTCGAGCAGAACGCCTCTCCGGGAGGCTAGGCGTGCGTCCTCTTGAGTATGAACCAATCCTGATCGGTTCTGGGCCAATGGGATCGCGGCTTTGGCGTCGTCGTTGATCAGCCTTCGGTGACAGCTCGGCGTAAACTCCGCGCGGAGTCGGTTCTCTATTTGGCGTCGTGCGGTCGACGTTTTGGCCGCGGATAAACTATTGGCCTTACATGCTTGTGGATGAGAGACGACGCGCGGCTAGGGACGAGGGAATATAATGCTAAGGGTTCAGACGCTCGTCAGAGGCGAGGCTTTTTTCAGGCCTACTACCAGCGACAGTCGAGCTTGTACCATTACATACGGTAAACTTGGGCGTCATATGTTCGAGCGTACGGACAAGCGACTAGCGAGCACTCCCGAGGTGGCCGAGACGTTCACCGATATAATACTCGCTCTTCTCTCTCCGCTGCAGTGCGGGGACTCCCCCCTCCCCCCTCCCATCCGGGGACTCGACGTTACTCGGTTCGTTGGACGTTTTTCTCTTTTTTATTTTCTTTTTTTAACGCGCCCCTGCCGATAGCAATTATTAAAATACAGCCGGTTTTATCGGGCGGGATGCAGGGAAGCGTTAAGTATCGAGCTACTGCAGCGGTCGTTATCTCCCGCATATACCTAAAACCGAATATATATCCTACTCCGTACTTTCTCCTCGCTGTGCAGCGTTGAAAATCTTCCATCGTCGATTGTTTCCGCTCGTACGATGCACAACGTCAGAGCTCTGGGCTCGCGTCCCGCAACCGATTACCGATTTTGCGGATCGCCGAACTCGTATATGACTTTTGGGCAATCCATTAGTCGCCCTCCACGAACGGCTCGGTTCGGTTCTAGCGGCGAGATATTCTCGATTTGCAGCAGTTGCACGGAAAACGAAATGTGTTTGGCTCAAGAAATCGTTTACTTCAAGGGGACCAGTACAGCGTGATTCGACAAATTCTACATACTCCAAAAGTAATTTAATATCTTATCCAAAGTTCATTACACGTCGAAAAATTGACTTTCTCAAAAATCACTAAAGGCACTCTGGATAAGATATTGATGATTCTTGGGGAATGAAGAATTTGTTGAATCACGCTGTACCTACTGGTTCCCTTAATATGACGAAGTGGATCATACACGATATGACCTGTAACACAGTATTTACTAATATTCAAGTGACCGATTTCTTGAGTCAAATGAATTATCTTTGTCCGCGTGCGATTGACGGAGCAAGACTAATCCGGCGAGAAAACAACAAGTTCAAAGTACCTACCTACTGGCGATCTTCCCGCATGTCCGAGGAATAATTACAGATTATTAACGTCCTCGTGCGGTCGCCCGTGATGGTTGATGTCGTTCGAAGGGTTGGATGTGGTCGGTATCAACTCGGTTGACGCGACTGAAAAGGTTCTTTGTTCTTTTTTCTTCTTTTTTTTTTCTACCAGGGTAGTGATGGAAGGCCTGGCCTCGTTCAATCTATCTCTCTCGTTTTGATCTTCGCAGCGTACCAACCCCTCGAGGGACAGTCGAGTCAACGATTCGGAGGAAACGGACGATTAGACGCAAATGGAATCGTTATATACTTGGGAAAGGAGAAGTTTCAAAGTTTCTTTGCCTTGGGGAGAGGGCAAATAATAAGTAAGCTCCCGGTGAATAAAGTAAAAAAAGTTAAAGTGAAATGACACAAAAAAGCGGAGTGATGAAAAAAAAAACTGAAACGCGATTACTTTTCTTTGTACGCATCGCAGGTGGGTACGTGTGTGTACGCGTACAGTCGCGCAATGGTCTAACACTCTTCGAGTACCACGTTTAAACAGTATTGTTTTTTCTTCTTTCTACCTTTTTTTTTTCTTTGAGGATATAGTAAACACTGGTTTCGAACCATGTTCTACGACGGCTGTAGTAGTCGCCGCAGAAATCTTAACTGGCTACCGGTTTCCATTAGTTTGGTTGTATACCTACCCGCGGAGCAAACTTCGACTCAACCGGCATCAAGTCTCACGGGTTCGTTAAGGTGAAGCCGCTGCAGCTGTATACCGATTTCTTTTATTTATCGTATAATTTTACCACTCAAATAAATAAACGTAAATCACTGCCTCGGACACATCTACCTTTGAACACAAAAAAATATATATCACATATATTGCTATCGGCGATAAATTATATATTCAAACAATAAACATGACTATACTGCTGGATTTGACCAAGAAATTTCATGTTCTACTCAAATATTTTAACGAGCCTGTGGCAATATCCATCAGGTCTCAATCGAAGGGGTTAAAGACCTCCACTTCGGATATGAGGATTAGAATATCAATTCACCCAGCGTCCTCAAATTTTGCCTATTATACTCAATCGGTTATAAACGCTCGATTGAGTTCGCCTATAACGTAACCATGCGTCGAGAGTGTCTACGCAGGTATTAATATTGGCATGGGTCAAATCGAGTCCCATGGGTAATACGAGTCGTATTCCGATACATCGAACTATTTCTCCATCGAAGATTTCCCCGGTGAGATTATCACGGATGTGAATGTGGTGTGGAGGCTAAAAATTCAGTTTGTGTGGGCGCAGCGTCACAGTGGCTTTGATCTTCTCCTATTTCTTCACCCTTAAACTTTTTCTGAATTTTTTTTTCCCCCTGCCTCTTTCCTTTTTTTCTCTTTACTTTATTTTTATACTAAAACCCGTGTTTCACGAGCGAGACGAACGGTCGAACGAACGGTAGCCGAGCTCGAAAGGACCGGACCCGCTCCACCGTAACGTCTCCGGTCTCTTGGGACGCGGAGGCGAGCAGGTGTCTCTCGGAGCGAGCCCCCTACCTGCCTACATGATCCCGGCGAAACTTTGTTTTGACGTACAAGTCTGCGCTCCGGGCGTTCGCCACGCACGATTCGCCGCGGATGACTAGGGTCCGCAAATATAGCAACTCGCTTATATTATAAAGTGTACGACGCGCGAGATGTACAACACACATCGGATGCTAGGGTCGGGGTGTATTCCCCGCGGGCTCCAGGGTTCGGAGTGTATGTGCATGTAAAAAGGAGAAGTTTAACACTCGTTAAATTCCTGTAATTATCGAAACCCCTAATCATCCGGGTCTGGAAGTTTCTACCCTATTCTGTATATTTAATGCATCTCGAGTGAGAAGACGGACTGCGGGCTCGCCGCCAACTGCGCGCGAACGCAATGAACTCTGAGAGCCTCGGGATAAGTTGAATGGGATGACATCACGTGGCAGTTTCCGTCGCGAGGTTCTCATCTAATCCTACCAACATCGGCGGTGGCGGGGCTGCTGTTAATTGTCAGCTTAGATAGTTTAATTCAATTCTCACGATCTTCGATTTACGTGGTTCAAAAATAACGACCTCGAAGCGTTACGGATGTGATCCTCAGAGTTCGGGATTGCCCCAATGATTGTGGAACTTTAGACCGTTAAATCTCAGTCTCTCCGTTTGCGGCTTGTTTTAATAAACTCTAACGACCCCGAGGAGAACATTTCAACATGTAATTGACCCCGGGCGCAATTATCTCCGGTGTACACGTAAACGGATTAGGTAATAGCTCGTTGGGTGAAAAACGCAAGTTCCGATACGGCAATTGTTAGAAAAAGCCCGATAAAGGCGCGGCAAGTTTTTTGTCAATCTTCTTCGGATTATAATTTTTCACGGATATGTGTTACAATTTCTTCGCCCTATTATAGCCGGCTTCGGCGGGACATTCAGCGCCCTTCCACAACGGGCGTGAGGAGTCTGTGCCGAGCCCATTGACCGTGGTTCACCGCATCTGAACGACAGACGTAGATCCGAGTTCTTAGGAAAGAAATCCATCACCTCCCTCTTCCTTTTCCTTTTCCTTTTCCTTTTCCTTTTCGTTTTCCTCCTCGACTCGACTCGTTTAGTTCGATTGTCTCTGGTGTTGCGTCAGGGGGCCCAGTGAAGCGTCACGCAGCGGTGGGCCTTGCACTTGTATTGATTTTCACTTTACCTTAACGCATTAACATTCCTAAAGTACCGGTATGTACAGGTACGACGGAATATATATATACGTTTCATCAGTCCTCGAGTCGCGTCGCCCCGATGCGATGCGATGCGAGCCGAAGCCGAAGCCGAAGCGAGGCGACTCTACTAGACTCTCAATCTCACTCTCGCTCTCCACCGGTGGAAGATATACCTGCCTATTGTGTGTATGCACTGTGCATTCACGCTACGCGAGACAAAAGGGGCTCGGGCTCCTTGGGTGGTTCGAGGTGCCGTCAGTGCCGTCGGTGCCGAGACGATATCAACGGGAGCGAGAGGGATGGACAGATGTTGACGGTTCCGTAGTCGCGCGTCGATTGGTAGAGGCCGGGTCCCGATTGGTCGGTCCGTGCCAGTCCGCGCGGACTCGGCTGATCCCGTCCTGCTCGCACTCGTCGAGACTGAACCTACTCGCCGAGTTGCCTGTCTGCCCATGTTCGCCCGACCGCAGGCGTCCGTCCTTGTCTCTCGTTCTTGGTTCGCTCGCTAGCTAGCAGGCCTCGAGAGTTGAGAGGTCTCTCTTGAAAACAGTCTCTCAGCAGCAAAGCACCGAGATCTCCGACGAGATATGGATTTTCTTCTTTTTATATTCCACGCTTGCCTACCCTCCATTTTGCTTGCTCCGGTCTTGTCTGCCTCGCCGATCTCCGACTACCGTATGTGTCGTATGTGTCGTATGTGTCAGCTGCTATCTCACACACGTATAATCTCGAGGTATATACTCTCCGCGCTGCGAGTAGAGCCGGGTAGCTAGAGTATGTAACCCCGGCCCTTACGTACACGAGTGTGGAGACGATGATCTACCCGCAACTCCAGCAAAAGGAGAGTTGAAAACCAGCCAGCGCGGCGTCCGGTTCTTGGCGGGTGAAGAGGCAGATGGTAGGTGTTGATGTTCAGAACGTTTCAAAGACGCGAGACGTGGGCTGTACGGCTATCCGTTAATTAAGCGGGTAGCTGTGTACACGGCCTTTCGATTTCTTCAACAATCTTACAGAATATAATATTCTCAATTCTCAATTTATACAACACATAAAAGTTTCAGGTTTGAGGTAACGAAATAATCCTGATCCCGACACGGACAACGAGATACAGAGGCTTCACGGTTAACCAACCCGAACCGCTTCGCGCTTCGATGACTGTAATTAAGAGCAATGATCGGAGGTGTATCCGAAAGCTGTTCTCCTGTTTGTACAAACTTGTAATAGATTGACCAGCGGACGAAGTGATGCCGTATGTCAATACGCACGTGTCCCTAATAGATATATCATCGCCACATCCGTTCGTCGGTCGATTGTCAATCGAGTTCTCTTGCGAGACAATTTTCGAACTACCTACACTGAAATTTCTCGACAACGGAAAGAGAAGGTGGTTGGGTATGGATCTGCGGGCAAAGAGGTGAAGAGGCGAAGAGGCGAGGACATTATCGGTCGTCGCTCGCAGTGCGGTTGTGCGGTGATGGCAGCGGGGTGGTTGGCGGCGTTGGTGGTAGTGCCGACCGGGGTGTGGGGGTACCGCAAGGGTGGCCAGACCGCAAACGAGACCGGGGCTCCGCTATCTGCTATCTGGATAACCACGCTTGCCGTGCCACGACCCGACCCCGTCCCGACCTCGACAGAGATACAGCTCACCGCGGCACCGCCGCGCCCCCTCCGGGTTGTATTCTCGCGCGTGATAGCCAATATTACGTGTATTCACCGCGCTAATTTCGTCCCAATTGACAAGATGAACGAGCCAGGAAACAAAATATGGCCATTGTCCGTCACGTGGGGGGACGTTGACCATTTTGTCATACTCGATCGTACACATGCTTGCGTGCATGTATACGAGAGACCAGAGTGAAGCGGAGCCGAAAATGTTTGGAGACAAATATCGTAGGACATTTCAAGTTTGGAAGTCCTGTGAATAATTGTATCCGAAATATTGATGCCTTGACTACAGAAATTTTTGTTATCCCGCCTTATATTGTATTTATTGTTAAATGAATGCGCACTATGGCGTAAGGTTGACAAAAAAAGACATTGTTCAAACATAATACCACTTTTCTCAGACGTATTTACATAATCATGGCAACTGTTGCCTTCCAAAACCCAAACTTACTTGTAAGTATGTACACAGTGTTCTAGCGGTTTTTCCGTTTCGAGGTTAGGTGCAGTCGCCATTGTCGACGCGAATACCTCGGTGCGCACCTCGTTCTGCGCAACCACGCATGTGCGTCCTGTAGACATATTCAAAGACTGGAAATACGACCGACAGAAATTGGCGTTTGAGAGGCCTGGAACTTATTTTGCTGCTTTGTGTATTGAATTCCTTGCGAACATATCACCATACATATAATTAAGGTCGCGATATAAACTTCTTTGATCAAGAATCATGTATCATTCTGAATTCTGAACTGTGAGTAAATATTTAGAGGAAACGGTTTTACCCCGAGGTTTGCTTTACCCCGGTCTCATTCACCCAGTAGGTACTACACGTGAAGCATTTATGAACCATCCCGCTGAAGAAGACATTCAGAGAAATTGGTATCGCAGGTTCAAGTGTTCTACACACATTTTTGTATACGTATCGGATTATTAATTGTCACGAACTCTACTATACAGTCCGTAGTAGTCGCATGAATCATGGTTGATTAAAAAGTTATGAAGAATCGTGGTTTGTTTCACATCAGGCACAGAGCGCACCTGCAGTTTGATGTAACAGTGTGGGTATAACACGATTGCAGGGAACAAGCTCCTGCTGCCTTTCTAACAATAAGCTGGAGCTATCAACGCCTGCGTAAAAGTGAGGTGCAGACCGTATGTGTACCAACTGTGGAATGTCGTTACAGGCTGTAGAAACTGTCGTTAATTTAATATATAAGCAGCAAAGTAGTCGTACATTATACGAGTACGTACATAGGTATGTCGAATTATAAAGAAATACAGCATAAGCAGAGATTACCCCGACTCGCAATTACTTCCGACCCGCAAAAAGACCTGGGGTATTATACGTGTACATATGTAACGACGAGAACGAATAATTGCCCGGAGGTCGTATGTTTTCGTTACTTCGTATAAATTACTTCGCCTGGATTTGCGAAAGCATCAAATGTTGAAGCATCCCGTCGCCGGCACCTCGCAACAAAAAGAGGACACGAACGATTCAAAATTGATCAACGTAAAAGAAAAACTCAATGTAAATAAATCCGCAGATATCATCAGTCGAGGCGTACAGATGTAGAGGCTATTGTAAATCCCTCCCTTAGTCTGGCGTACAGCCCTTCCATAAACCCGTGCACGGTCTACGGGTCCGGCTCGGACTCGCGCTCCGCTTGCCAGTAATTTCGTTATTGTGCTGTTGATCCCGCTCACCCACGCATCGACCACGAAACGCGTGGAACGATGACCGGCAAAGGGCGCCGTCCCTGGTCTGGGACTCTGAACTGAATATCCGTACGTACACGTGTCACGATATTGTGTGCGTGCGGGGTAACCGGTCGAGCTGACCCACCCCTGGTACCTTGTACAGGGATCATTTGTGTTTGCACCAGATATTTCCCCAGCGTTTATTAGCGGCCGCGGCCGCACGGACATGGGCACGGTGTGACGTGGGTTGCGCGCTATGCACCGTTCCGTCTCTACCCTACACACGCACGTTCGCGTGTTGTTAATTTACCGCGGCGCGTACCCAGGGAAGCGTTTCGCGCACGCCGTCGGCCTACCCAAGCATTTCGGGTGCATATAACCCCACGCTCTTCGTACGTTCGAACGCGCTGGAATTTTACGTAGTGCGAGGTCGAGTGCCATGCGTGACTCCGCTGCAACCTAACCTCCGAGCTATAGTTGTGTGTTACTATCTCATTTTATCTGCGAAATATGTGTTTATCGTTGCTGCTGGAACGGATAAAACTTTCGAGTCTTTTTACGTACAGGAATCTCAACACACGATATAAAGTTTATTGAGACATACGTTGTACGCTTTTACTTGCTTATTATACGTTGGATTATTGTGTGTGTTGTACTTTATGTAAATGTTGTTATTGTATAATTATACACGGTATCGTAAATAGGTCTTGTGGCCCCTACCAGTCATTTTTTCTGATACATGTATTAGACTGCAGGAATAAATATTATTAGTATAATTTATCTATCAAACAAGCCTTACAGGCGAACTCAAAGAGGGCGATAGAGATGATATGCACGTAAATAAAAAAGTTGAACATTATTTATTATATCATTGTTATTACTTTCGGTAATATGGTGAGTATAAAGTAAAACGAAAATGTCAGTTTCCTGTTTTTAATTTATCGAAGTGGTTTATAGTATCAAAGGATGTCAAAAAAGATAATAATAATTCTCGGTAAATGTCGCGGAATAACATTTCATTCTTTATTATATTTTTATGTCACAACAGACATATGAAGTGTCTTTGAATAGCTGTATGGTGGATGAGGTTGATGTTCGTGTAAATATACACGCTATACAGGCAACGAGAGATGAGTGAATGCAGTAGCTGCAGCGGACCCTTTGACGTGCCTCCGACAGAATGGTTGGTATCTAAATTGGGGCTAAATGGATCGTGAAAAAATACAAACAACAGAAAACCGGTTACGGACGAAAGGGGCCAAGACGAAGCTACCGTGACGCCTAGTTTTCAGAGTTTCCTTTACATTGTTGCTGTTGGCGAGTGCGGCTTCTTCGCCCACACCGAAATTATCACGTCCTGAATAGGAAAAGAAAAAAATACACGGTAAAAAATAGAAGAAACACGCTTCTTCTTAACAGTTTGGTGTCAATATATCTTTTGAGGCTTTTCAGAAAACTTTGAATGCTCGTACCAGCGTTGGACAACTCGGATTTCCCATTCACTCGAACGCAAGACGGGGATTATATAGTTTATTATGCAACCTTTATCCCGTCCGTGTTTTTCGTACGCGGGTATAACCCAAAACCATCAAATTACATCCGGTAGCGGTTCAAGTCCCCCGCGTTTACTTTGGGTTAGAACAAAGTGGTGTAAATTTTCAAGGCATTGCTTTGAAAGTAAAATTAAATTTAACTAAAGAAAAAAAAAAAACTCGACGAAAATAATAAACTGAGGAACAAAAAGCAGTAAAGAGAGACTCAGACAAAAAACTCTCGGTTAGATAATTGCTAAATTATAATTATTATTCAAACGAAACGAAACGAAACGAAACGAAAGGAGACGAAGCGATAAAGACGTGAGCCCCTGGGGAGAAACGTTATAATCCCGCGGTTGGACGGGAGAAAAGATTGAAAAAAAAATGTAAAAAGGTAAAATAAAGAAAAGAGGAAGACAAAAATGGAGAGTCTGAGCCGCGAACATTCGTGTATACGTATAAGCAGAAGTCGAAACGGCGTAATAACATAATTGTTGCCCGTTGAATATTATAGTAGGGATGCACACACGTGTGTTTTGCTAAAGTTTCTCTCCTTTTGCCTTGCTTGTCAAATTAGCGGGAATAACTAATAATATATTTAGCCAGTAGTGTAATATTCAAAACACGGCATCAACTACGAACTACGGGTTGGCGCGCATATTATTATCATTATTCTAGTTATTATCATTATTATCATGCAAATACAAGGCAACGGCAATAAAGCTCGCAGGGCATATGCAAAGCGTCCCGGTACCCGTACCCATCTACCCACCGCTAACCGACGTTATAACAGGAATAGGTATACCGCGATAGATGAACCTTCCATTGAATGCGCGAGCCGCCGGCGTGCATGACATCACTAATTATAATTCTAATCTACATACGCCGGGCGACCCGCAGGCTGATGCTGCTCCTCTTACCGCCACGAAACTGAAGTTACTACCTCGATAGGATAGACAATTGTACCTCGTAGTCGGAGCCCGAGTTTGCTCAACGTCAAGGAGACTGAAAAGTGTGTCGTTGCATGTTCCATATAGTCCGAGTTGAGAAAAAGAAACAAAAGCATAAATGTGTTTGAATACGATTTACATATCTGTTATATCGTGGTATAGGGGAGATGCGGAGAGGCGAAGGGGAGAATGGGGCGAGAAAGAAACACGTTTTGAATTATTAATATTATCGTTATTATTATTTCATATTCATCGTATTATCGTAGTTATTACTATTATTATCGTTATTATTTAACAGACTTACGGTCGGGTAGGGTAATCAAATATTTACATTTAGAATTTTCCTTCGCGAAGTAGAAAAATATGATAGGCATGTATGAGGTAATTTATATACAAAATGTACATATATGTAACGTCAAGTCGTATATATATATATATATCAATAATAATATTTATAATCCATATATAACTGTTGTATTAGTTATTACTAATAGTGTATTTACAATAGACTCGGACATTTTGAGATCTTGCTGGAAGGATGGTTAGATTTAAGTATGCGAAGGCAACGGGATCACGGGCATCTAGTATATCACTTCGTATACCGTCGCCTTTTTGTCACCCGAACCAGTCACTATGTACTTGTCATCTGCCGATATGTCGCAGCTCAAGACAGACGACGATTCCTTCGACTGAAATCAAACAACGATCAAGTTAACCAGTGCTCCGTAACAAGGTCACTAAAAACTCTATCAACGTTCGGTGCCCACTCGAAGCAGTAGTATATATTTACCTGGAAGATGGACGCTCCGTAAGGCGTACGCCAGGCGTTCAGAAGATTGTCCTTTCCAGTTGAGACGAACCACTTCCCACAGGATGCAAATCGCAGAGAGAGAACGCAGGACTCGTGAAGGTGGAGCTGATACTTGTCGGGTTTCGTCGCATGGAGGACTTCCACGTTCGAGTTCTCCATGCCTACGGCGAGCCACTCGCCGGTGGGGCAGTAGCCAAGGGAGAATATCTGTGAAGTGAAGTCGTGCTGCTGGAGTTGCCTTCCTTCGCGAAGATCCCAGGATCTGACGGTATTGTCCAGGCCTCCGGTCCAGAGTTTCGAGCCATCGGCAGAGATGTCGATGCAGGAAGCGCCGTCCGTGTGTCCTTGGAACTGCCGGACCAGCGTCTGATTCTGCAGGTCCCAAACGGCTATGTTTCCGTCGCTACAGCAGCTGAAGCAGACCTTGGAGTCGGGGGAGATAGCGAGAGCGTAACACGCCGGTGCCGAGGAGGTGAGTTCGGCCTTAATACGCGGCGTTGGACTCGCCAAGTCCCATATGCTGAGCTGACTGGCTTCCCCACCGACTATGAGCGTGCGCCCGTCCGGAAGGAGCTTCACTGATCGGATGTAGTTGTCCCGCTGAAGGCAATCGAGCTGCGATACTGGTTTCACGTTCGCGTTGCCACCCTGACCGATGTCCCAGACTTTCACGCAGCCCTTGCCCCCGGTATAGACGTACTTGGTAGGATTAGAGATCGTCACTGCGCAGACAACCTCCCCGTGCGTCAGTGTGTTGATCTGACGCGCGTGCCTAGGTATACCAGGACCTATCAAGGCATCTGGGGGAAAAGGGACAGGCTGCATCTGACCCTCGCTCGAGACGTGGAAACTGTAAGCCCTGAAACAATCCCACTCATAGTAGACAGAGAAAACAGAACCCTTCGTGCAAAACAAATCGAATTCACCGAACTGGAAGAGGTCAAGCTAATATCTTTGGTCCGAGGAGACTACCGATAAAGAATTTCGCGACTACGTAGAAAAAAAAACATGAAAATGATTCAACAAGCAAAATACCCTATCCTTTCCTGTCCTGTTCAAACGGTCATGTCATCGTATAAGCTGGATAATAATATAAAAAAAGACTCACGGTTTGCCACCCGGCACTCCCAGCCCTCCCATCGGCGCCCTCATCCCCGCGTGAGGATCGTACAATTGTTGTGGAGGTGGTCTGGGCGCGGGATATCCATTGTACCCTAGCATATCAACGTGAGGATGTTGTCCCGCCGGTGGCAAATGATGCGGTGGTGGACCGGGAGGATAATGTGGTGGATAAGCACCAGGAACCCCAGACGGTGGTCCCTGCATCATCTTCCCAGATCCGGACGGTTTCGAGCCTCCAGATGCGGACGTTGGTGTCATAGGTTTCGAAATAGGCGTAGTGGTTTTCTCTCTATCGTCCATCTTCTTGGCTGACGGAGTGCTGGCGTTACTGCTCGTACCACTTCTGGGTGAGTGAGGTGGCGCTTCTTTCTTCACCTGACCACCCATAGGCACCGATGACGACCCCATCTTGTCCAGACCATTTTCTCTAGGCGAAGACGTTCCGTTTACTGCAGGACTTACCGGACCCTCGCTCGCGTCGTCGACCACCAGGTCCTGGTCACTCTTCTCGCCATCACTCTGCTGAGAGGACATAACGAAATCGGAAATGAGGATGTGGGTATGGAGTCTGAATGGTAGTCTGAGTCGAATTCTGCTTCCTTGCCACCGCGACATGAGCTAAAATGGTATACGTACATGTGCCATTTCTTTGTCCTGCTCCTTCTTCATTTTTTTCACGTGCATTTGGTGATCGTGATGATTTTGTGAATGATGTGAATGGTGCTGATCAGGTGGACTTCTGGGGCGACTGTACTTGTCCCCGGGCGATATGGAACTTCTCTAAAAACACAAATACAAATCTTCGTTCTACATCTATTGGCATATAAACAACGTGTGTGGAGTACAAACGATCAATCAAATTCTCTGACGTTTGTGCCATCTGACATTTTTGATTGGAACACAGATTTCAATAGCTGATAGACGAGTAGTTAAATTGTCGGTTTGCTATTAATAATTTTATTGCCTGTGTATCACATTTATTATCATCGTGTCGACACCGTCAGATATACTGCAAAGAAGACGAATGGATATAAACGCCTAACGAACAAACGGCCACATGTGCAAGCGGGTTGAAACGTCTAATTGGTGCCTAATCTTTGGACGACTGAGTCAAAGCGCTAATAATCTTTGAAATATATCGACATCCATATAATAGAAAGGCAGTTAACCACGTTTCTCGGTCTCCGATGTCAATTACGATTTAATTGCTCGACCGTACGATTTATTTCCCCACGGCTCGGCTGCAGCTATTGCACCCACGAAGGTTTGGTAGGTATACCAACAACGAACTGCAAGTATGCATTAAACGAACTACGTAAAACGTTTTACGATTAATACTCAACGATTAGAAAACACGTGAACCTGTTATCCACCCTGGTTTACGTAGGACAAAAATTGTTTTAAAAAAATCTCCATCGATTGGCAATTACCTCGTCTGCACAAGGCTAAATGAAACTTGAACCTGTTCCTTAAATATAGTCTATCTATGATATACATGACACCGGATATCAATTAAGAAAAAAAATCTTCGCGGTGTTCTCGGTCTGTAATTCGATCTCGTACGACGACGCCCATGGCCCACGCCGGGTGCTATAACCACGGTGCTAGTAACACGCATACGTACAATGTCCGTACGATATATACACACATGGAGAGGCTTGGAACTCGGAGGCGAATGGAGTTGTAACGAAGAGGTTATCGTGTCTCTGTACCCTCGCGGCTACGAGGTCGTCGAGCGAGGTTCAAAGGCCACCCTGCGTTCGTTCGTTCGCGCTTTTTTTTCAATTAGCCTTCCACCGCGTCGCGACCCGACTCAACTAAACCCTGTGTAACCCGAGTCTGAACCATGTAACGGAGGACGATAATGGACTCTGAATCTCGGTGTAGATACATGCGTACCGGCAATCCGTCTCGAGCCTGATGCGGGCTGGTAAGGTCGTGGGTGTTGATAGTGGTAAAAATACAGAATGCCTTTGCAACGGGGCTAAAAAGGACCTACGCTCCGTGGAGAGAAGAGAAGAAAAGAGGCAAGCCAATGATTACAGAGCTTGTGTGCCTATACGCTCCTCTACGGGACGGGAGATGGTCTCGGGATTAGTCGAGGCCCTGATGCTGGATACAGGGAAATGGGATATGGGAGATGGGACGAGGAAGAAGAGCCGCGATGGACGAGAGGACAGAATGAGAGGGCGGTCAGAGGCGGGACGCGGTCTTGAGGTGATCACAGACGAGGACGCTAACCCGTAATACCCAGCTATCTTCTCTCCCCATCTCCCCATCTCCCGATCTCCTCACTCCCTCATTTATGTCAGTTTCTCTCTTCATCTCGACCCTCTCCGAGTCCCCTCCTTAGCCAGCCTCGATAGAAGTTGGCTGAGCTTATTTTTTCATTTTTTTTTTTTGCTGGTATTATTTATCAGCTTTTTTCTTTTTCACCGCGGCATCTATTTGTTCTCGTTCGATTATAGATATCTGAGTTTTGGTCCTAGCCGAGGTAATGGATAGATCAGAAGACTATTCACCATTTGTATAACCGCAAGTCGTCGTGACTGAGCGGAATAAAAAATCTTTAAGCCGGATTTAAATAACGATGACGATGTAATAAAGCGAACGAATGAATATCGACGATGGAAACGATCCTCGAATGTTTTAGTTACCACGGTAATATGATCGATCGGTAATAAATGGTTGTGATCGATTGAAGCACAAATTCAAAATTAATCAAGTCGCGTATTCGATCGTGATGATTTTTTGGTCGGTTAACCGCGAAAACGAACCTCGCAATCCTGGATAACAGACTCGACAAACACTTTGGCCAGGAGGCCACAAACCTTCGGAAATTAAGGACGGAAGTCTTGCGAAAGGAAGCAGCAAAACGAACCGCCGATAACTATGACTCGTAATTAAATAACATCTTTTTATTTTTCTTCTCCGTTTTTTTACTTTCACCAACCGAATAAATTTCTCATTCGTAGAAACAGCATGACGGTTACAGCCAAAGTTCCGAGTCACGTAATACGATGCAAGTCAAAAAATGGTAACGTCAAAAAACTCGTTCAAACGAGTGTAGTCGACGATCACCAATGCCGGGATCATCGACCAATCAGAGACACGAAATTATACGGCATAAATAACTTCAAGGGAGGCGGACGAGATAAGATCGTAACAATTGGAAAGAGACTGAAGAAAATGCTGCTCAAGATTCCACCGTAAACGATATACTTTTTGTCTCCTTTTCGATGTTTCTTTCTTTCTTTCTTTCTTCACTAATGATTTGATATACACTACACTGATTGAATGACTAAAATTTCCCATCTCATATCTGATTTGAAAGTGATTATTCAAATTTCATTTGACAAATTGTCACGCAATGTGGTATTTTATTTGTCGTCACGATATTCACGCATTGGTATACCACAAGTGTGACACATTGTGTGCTCATAATTTATAACGAATCGTTCGCGTTCGCAATGCTGGGTGTTCTCCACTTTTCGAAAGAAGAACCAACTGAAGTAAGCGGAAACAGTTTTTCCCCATGTTGTAAAATGGAACATCGATTGCAGGTTTTCTAACGTCAAAATGAATAAACTGAATGTATGAATAATTGAAAAATCACTACAGGGATATCGGCATGGGCGAACCGCCAGTGGCAATCGCAGAGAGGCCTGGAAAAATCCCCGATAAAAGAGGAGCGATATTTTCTCACGCCGCTAGGGATTTGGAATATCAAAGAAAGACCGCGATGGCGATGACCAAGAACGAAAGGGTGCGTCGCTATTGTGCACAATAGAGATTAGGATTCTCTGATCAATAATTTTTTGACGTTTCCCGTGTTCAGGATGATAACTGGTACACGGAAGCAACCGCTTGCCTGATGGCTAGATCGAGCGGAATGACACCAACGTGGGAATAATTGATTCTTGCGTGATTACATGCTATGAAGTTATTATTAAACATGGTATGATTATACTCACATGTCTCTCTTCCGCGGAACTCATTCCTGCAACAAATGTAAAAAAGAGAAACTATAGAACTCGGTACAGACATTAAATCACAGTGTGTGTGTGTGTGTGTGTGTGTGATAGCCGATGGCGATGTGTATTTTAGTGGGAATAGAATTTCGGCATCGTGTGGATTGGGTTGGGTAGTAGCCGGGTAGAATGTCAATAACATTGAGCACACATCCCCCGTGGAAGTGCAATTGCATTCATGCATATTAATATTTCATAACTCGACGCGTTTATAAACTGGTGCATATTTCCATCCATCCATAGAGAACGTTCAATTTGGGTGTAGACAACGAATACCATGTGCGTGTGTGTTAAACCCTCGTCGGTGTGTATAAAACGCGTAAATATACACCATGAAACGCGATATTGTTTGGAAAATTTCAGCAAACAAACTCCATTCATTTAATGCGCGTTATACCACCGACGACTACAGTAGAGAAAATATGATGGCGGATTTTCGCTTTACCGTGATATAGAACGAAAATACTAGTTGTTACATTATAGATTTACTAGATATTCTATATACCCGGACCGATGGCTATATACTCGGTTTGTCGTTTTTAACTGCCAATTTATCCGATATCCAGTCAGCCCCGCCTCTCAACTCGATTAATAGAATTGTAAATGGGATTTAATTATTACCTCCGCGGACAAATCCGATAGCATATGAAGATATCCGAGCGAATCGAGGATGATGATGGATTTGAAAATTTGTATTCGATCTGTATTCGAACAAAATTCACGTTAATTTGTCCGGATTTGAAATTCCGCGTACATCGCGTGGAGATCAACTGATAAAACAGCTCGTACAAGCCGATCGTGAAATTCTTCGGATTCGCGAATATACCGAGGATGTATCGCATGTGCTGTAAGGCGAGTACTTTCAACGTGTTATGTCCCACGTTCTCGAGCGTACTGCAGTCAACTCCTTTTATCCACCCTACTCCGTAAATCTCTTCCGGGATCTCGAGTCGGATAAAAATACGTAAGAATGCGGTACCAGGGGGACAAGCCACTCGGGAACCTCCTTATATCACAGATCCAAAAGAATCGCGAATCGACTCACAAATCAATGCCAATAATAAAAATAAACATCGAATACCAAACGAGTCCGGAAATGTTTGAAGACGGAAAACATACGTTATTCGAAGCTATAATATATCGTTGAACAAATATCTCATAGATTCGAAACTGATGCCAAAGTTTCGACAAAGAGAACGAAGATTCTTGTAGTTTGTCAAAGTCGAGTTCGCCAGTATCGAAAGAAAAGCACATAGTACGTGTATGTAGAAGAAGAAGAAAGAAAAGAATCACGACAAATGGAGAAGAAGAAGAAGATTAAAAAAAAAAAAGAATTAATGACGCACCTCCGTTGCTCTTGAGGTCGTCTGGCTGCCCTCTGTGATGATCAGGTTTCCCAAGTATGGATAAAGGGTGACCACCGCTCCCCCCAGGCGGGGCACCAACGACCGAAGGTAGACCTAGGCCCTGAAGAAGAGCAGCCGAAGCGGTAGTAGGCACGGGTAATCCGGCTCCTGGTCCCAGACCAGGAAGTCCCGGAAGACCCGGATGAGGTCCCATCGATGCACCAGGGGGTAATTGCTGAGCGTGCATTTGTTGCAACAATCTTGGAAGATCTGGCCTCTGTTGCTGAAACGATTAAACACTCTTAGATTCAATTTGTCTTCCCCCTTTGGATCAATCAATTTCAAGAAATTTCATACGGATGGTAAGTTTTATCATCGTTCCATAGATTTAACAACCAATTTCAATCAACCGTTCGAAGATAGTACCCTCGGTTTTTTATCCATCTTGCAATTAACCCCGAAGACCTGACCACCGCGACTATGCGACGTCGATCGAGGGCTAAAAACCATCAAATTTAACGGTCGTTGGGGATTTATTCCCGGCAAACAATCATGTCATGTCGGTTGACTGACCGGAACGAGTCTCGTCGGACAGAAGAAACTCGCCGAAAGTTAAATGCAACGGGAAACGGGATTAAGGCAGACGTTATCTCTTCTCTGCTAGGTATACAACACGACTTGTGCTCTCGTTATGAATTTAACCAAATAATTAATGTAATTAAACTTAGACAACCACAAGCGTAGATTCTAGAAAAAAAAAAAATTGTGGGTTCGGACCCGTTAATGAGTTACGCGATGTACAACCGCACATTACCACCATCCTCAATAAACACGTACATACATCTGCTTATCATCTACATATACTGGATTATATATTTGTATACAAGTGTAGCTGTCACATTAACCGGAATTCCGCGTTCGCAATTGAAGAATATGTAACTAATAAAATGGATTTAAAAAGAAACTAAAAAACCAACATCTCACGATCTTCGCCGAGGGTTTTTAATTGACGTAGCATGGCAGTAATTAATTTACTTAATTAGCCGCAGTTTTTTATAGTACCAATTGAAATTTGCAGTCATACGAATATTAAATTGCAAAAGTTTATATTTTCTTTTTCTTCTGTTTTTTTTTTTTTT
>JAFFZH010015450.1:12351-42978 GCA_018420115.1 Euura saliciscinereae | reverse complement strand
ATGTGCCATCTCAAATTGTGCCAGAAGAACGTCACATATCCTATGCTTAAAGCCAGGGCATCTCAAATTGTGCTAGAAGAATGTGCCATCTTATATCGTGCCAGAAGAACGTCACATATCCTATGCTGAAACACAGGGAATCTCAGATTGTGCTAGAAGAACGTGCCATCTCAAATTGTGCCAGAAGAACGTGATATATCCTATGCTCGAACACACGACATGTCACCTTCTTCTGGCACAATCTGAGATGTCATGTTCTTCTAGCACAATTTGAGATAATACCTTCTACTATACGGCCATCGATGTAAGGACACTCAAACTACATCAGTATCGTGGTCTTCCCGAGGATCCCCTGAAAATTCGAGCCCTCGGTGGTTCGCTGGAGCATCGCCGGGAGCAGCGGTAGCCGAGGTATAAACCAGTACACATCGGAGGAACGCACACAGCCCTCGGACTTGAGCGGCGTAGTATTATATGTACGGGACAGGGAACACGCGTTCGGCTCTAGTCCCTAGTCCCATCTACGGAATAACATGGCACGGATGTCACACCGCTGTAACTTGTCCATTTGAAACTCGACGGCTCGAGCTCGCCGCGGTAACCCTGGGGACGTCGGAAAAAGGAGGACTAGGAGGACTTACCTGCGCCGCGAGGGCAAGGGCACGGGAATAATACGAGCGAAGAGAGAGAAAATTATCGTCGGAGATCGGTTCGAGCCGGGTCCAGCTGCGGGACCCTGGGTCGGGTTGTTCTACACTCCTCCTCTCTACTGTGCCTACCATTTCTCGAGCGAGGTAGCGAAGGGTACGGTGGGCGGAATCCTCCAGGCACCCGCGATTTCCATCGGATCCGGTGCTTGTATTCGACCCACGTATACGCGAAGATCGTTGATCGAAATCTTGCCGAACTTTTCTAACGATCGTTTCGTGTCGACGAGGTGATCTAACTTATGCGGTGTCGCTCGCGGTTGCTTTTGACTCGATGCCGGCCCTGCCCGAATCGCGGTGCGTTTAAATTCTTCCGGATTCCGCATAGGCACCGAAGTCGCGGACTTCCCACGCTAACGGTCCGCGAGGGACGAGCCCCGTGCGACCCGTACCTGCGTATAATCGGCGCGTTTAGTACCGTTAAGCTTCGGGCCGGACTCGAAATGATGAAAACTTCAATTTACTCGGGAGGAATCGCGGCCTCGACACACGTAACGCTAATTGCTGAATAAAGAACTAACCACTAAACGCGGTCACTTCCCTGAGAAAACTCCACACCGCATCAGACATTCGCCTAGCCAAACCGTACAGCGAGCTGCAGTTTCTGACACGTACGTGTACGGACACGAATCTCGCATCTAATTCACAGTTATCGCGCGCGAACGTAATGAAACCATTACCCTGATTACGAAAGTAACACCGATCCCATTAACGTTACAATCTACGTTATGTACTCCCGCAGTGGAACATACATCTGAGCCGCATTAGAGATCGAGGAAGTCAACTCACAAGGAGAGCATCAGACCTGCAGGTCACGGATTTCGGTGAAACTCCCAGGGCGGTTTCTTCGGCCCAAAATATCGAGCCTCTGATGCTCAGTTTCATCCAATGGGCCTTTCCGTGATTGATCGAATCAGCACAAAGACATGGCAAATGAAATCTATGGTAAACTTTTGCTCCGAGTATTCATTTTCATAAAGTCAAGGGTAAACGAAACTGAGCATCAGGGGTCTCATATTTTGTGCCAAAGAGACAACCATGCAAGTTTCACCGAAATCCGTGACCCGGAGGCCTGCTACTCTCCTCGTCAGTGAATCAGATTAGATTCTAGGTCCTAAAACGTCGTGGGGACGTTGAAACCAGTTAGTGTGATGGTAACGTCACTATTCGTCAGCATATCCCAACGATTTTGGGCACAGACGCGTGCTTTGTATGAAGAAAGATAGCGAGGGATGGAAAATGAAGAGATACTTCCATCGGTTCAATCCCAATTCACCCTGAGCGATGACGTCGCGACGGTCCAAGGGTCTTGGATAGGGGTGAGGGGCCCGAGGTTCTTCTCGACTCTTAGCTGCTCGTTCATGGGGGGAGGCAGCTGACCGGACAACGTCACAACAATACAATCTCTTTAGCGACGACACAATAAATCAAAATAAACCCGTCCCCGTCGCGGGGTGGAGGAAAACAGGTTGGCTGCACCGCGGGAGGCTGCCGTCCTCTCAGCTCCGCGTCCGTGTTACCAATACCAAGACGATCCTGTATACCTGGTCGCCTCGTGAACCCAAGACCAGTCTTCTTCGTCTCACCGAGCCCTTTAATCTCGGCTCGCTCGAGTTCCACAATGCACTGGGTGCCCGTATTCGATTCACCCGTGGGAGCCGCTCTCGCTTCACCTCTCCTTCCTCAAATCTTTCATATTTCCTCACGATTCTCAGCGATGAACCTCCGCCAGGGGATCCATCGTCGAGGGAATCAACGATTTCTAATAGATTCGTCAACCCCGTGATATCGGCGATTTCATTGAGCCACCCGTTGCGTTGGGGGCAGGGGATGCGGCCGAGGACACGCGCGCGCTTCTTTAAAGAGGTGGGCCTCCCTCGAGTATGGTGATCGTAAACTTGACGCCGAGCACGCACCCGGAGGATTATATTAACCGATTATGATCAATATAACAGTCGATTGAATCAAGATCGTCCGTTAAAAATCTAGAGAACGACGCCGTCGCTAATCATCCGTCTACACACCTCGTGAGTGATTTCCGGCTGTAAAACTTGTTCGGAAACGGTAAGTTTAATCGCCCTAAAACTCGTTCGTCTAAGGCTCAGAGCGTTGGAGGGCGCGGGGCCCGGGTCGTCCCGGGTTCGGCGTTCGAACGGTGAACTCGGATGAACCATCCCGACTGTACCACGTCTGTACATCTCCGTCCGGCGTCTGTGTAGGTGGACTCGGACGAGGTTCGTTGGTCGGAGGGCGCGCATCTCCACACACACACACACACACTGTACGTAGGTAGGTAAACTTTGGCGCAGATGTACATCATGCGTGCGATGAACACTAACACAGAGACGGACCCCGAGGTACGTTCGTGCTGGTCGACGTCGTTCGAGGCGGCGGGTCGACGCCGGGTCAATGTCGCCAGAGTAATTACCTTGCTCTTTCTTTCTCTCTCATTCTCCTCTCCCGCTCCCGTAGAGCTCGACGCGATCTTGCTACGGTGCCCGGTCTCATTGCTCTGGCTCTTGTATTTTTACTACGTTTTTTTTTCTTTTTTTTTTTTTTTTTCTCAAGTTCGCTGCTCTTACACACAGTCACCGCCGGTTGTACGATTCGCTGCGTAAACCGCGATCGTAAACTGTTGTGTTTCAGCCTCCGGGATATCCGAGACAGTAGAATGTCGTGTAAATTGTCTATTTTGTTTTACCTAGTCGCATTTACAGTCGTTAGAAGTTTACGATCGTTCGAATCGGAGAGGTTAGTCAATTTTTTTTTCGTTTCTTGAAAAGTTCAGGTTGAACAGGTGTCTCATCACACGCCTGGTGGTCAGCAACCGGAGGAACTTGTACCGCAGGCGCCACTTGCGGGAAATAATTACAACTATTGGTACATGTGTGGCTATGCTAGGAGATAACATTGATCGGTTATCTTTTCGACTAACGATTCTTGGAATTAATTATAGCAAATATGCTGATGGAGTGTGTAGAGTCTATTATGCGGGAATCGTATGATCATTGAGTTAACTGGGTTGAACAAAAAAGAGCAGGGTTCATCAATTTCATTTCACATAAATTTATTCATCTATCATTGGTATTGTTAACGATATAGGATACATTTTACATGTTCAATATAAATTCTATTGCTTTAGTAGAAGTAGTAGTAGTACAAGCCAATTCTCAATAATTATTTGTTGATGTGTGTTGATTAAAAGTACTGCGCAGAAAAAATAGTCTAAATCTAAATATTAAGATAGTTTCAGTGCATCGCATATCGGGTAATTATAATAGTAGAATATCTGTATACATGTACCGTCATATGAGTATGGAATAATCTATAAAATAATCGCATGACCTCCATCCCCAAAAGACTTTTTATTGTTTTTCTCATCCCACCGGCGAAAACGATGTCCTTGATGTCCTCGGCTATCTTCCTTCTGGCCATCGCACGGTCGTCCAAAATCATCATGACCTCTGCTTCGAGGATATTCCCATTCTTCGGGTCTTGGATGATGTCCATGATGTCCGTGAGGACCAGGAGGCGGTGGTCCATGATGTCCAAAATGATGCGGTGGTGGTCCATAATGTCCGAAATGATGCGGTGGCGGTGGTGGTGGTGGTGGTCCATAATGTCCGTAGTAATACGGTGGCGGAGGCGGTGGCGGCGGCGGACCATGAAATCCGTGATGATGCGGAGGCGGTCCACGATGTTCACAATGATGTGGATGTGGGCCGTGGTGGCCACCGTGGTGTGGCGGTCCATGGTGACCCACGCAACAAGCATCTTTGCAGCAGTGCGATTTTCCATGCTTCCAGCGCTGATCATCTTCGCCAAAAGCCCACGACGGTGGTGGCTTCGAGTGATGCGGTGGTCCGTGATATTCGCTGTAAGGAGGAGGTGGCGTTGGATAATGGAACGGTGGTCGGCTGCGATCGTACCATTCTCTGCCTTCGAACTCATCACATCCAGACAAACTCGATGTCGAATGAGAAGAGGATTCGTCATCGTTTTGACTTTGGGTCTTGGGAGCTGGAGGACGCGGTGGTGGGGGAATTGAATCTGTGTCATTAGAATCTATTTCCGTCAGCCCACCGTAGTGGAAGGACCTGTTGCAGTTGTGACTGGTCGAGGATTCCGCCGTTTCAGACTCCTCGTCGAGGTGCAATTGGTACAATTTCTTCGTCCATTTTTCCCCCTGCGAGAAGGCCGGTTCGTGCTGCGGAATACGCGGTGCGACGACCATCACCATCTCGTTGAATTCGTATCGATTGCGTGGATGGAAGTTCGGTGTTACGTCGAAGGATGAATGGCGGCTATTGTCGATACCCTGAAAAGATACGAAGATAATGGATTCAATGTTTCGTTTGACAGAATTGTTTGTTCAATGTTTCAATTGATCGTAACAAGTACGTGCCAAATTTCGAGCGTCGTAATCAGTCTCTGGGTTTGGATAATCGTGATTAGATGATAAGGTATATCGATTGTGGCATGGACAGGTTTTATCTTCGAAATAAATGATCGTGGACCTTGAAAACGAACGGTGCTTGATTTTGCACCAGGCTGGATGCTTGCGACGTTGTTTCTCATCGCAGCATCATTGATGTGTGTCATTGAAATTCAGCTCTCGCGTGAACGGAACCCGATGCGATGTGTAAAAATAGCAGTCGCGTGTTTATAGGATAAAACAGCGAATTGCGCTGCACTCGCCAATCATTGAAGGAGAGTCAAAATAACAAACTGCGAGTGATTCGACTTTATTATTCTCAGGGTCTCCGACCTTTCTAACATTCGTCGAGGGAATCAGATCCAATGAATGTTTCGTTTCATGAGAAATTTGGTTTATTTTTGCATTATGGTATATGTACAATAATTGTTTACACAAAATACAACAATATCAAATTTGAGGATAATAATAATAATAATAACAGTAAAAACAATTCAGATAAATCAGTTCGAGTCACGAAACAGCGTTTCTAGCTGCTACCCCGGTCTATGTCTAGTACATAAAAAACATTATTTAGATCCTCTGAGTGAATTCCCGAATCCTGACACCTGGACACCTGATACCCTCAAAAGACAAACCGTTCCGGGTTGCCGAGAACTATTGCTTCCATACTAAAAACACAAATACAGTTCAAATCCCACGACCAATTTGTGTAACCATGTCGAAAAAGACGTCATATAGACGGTACACTTTAATTACCAGCAAGGAAGTTTAGAAATGGGGCGGGTGGTGATGGTGGCTTGGTGGTCCATGAGGAGGTGGTGGCGGACCATGGTGTGGAGGTCCGTGGGGCGGAGGCCCGTGATGGGGGGGTCCGTGATGAGGAGGTCCGTGATGAGGGGGTCCGTGATGGGGGGGTCCGTGATGAGGAGGTCCGTGATGGGGTGGCCCGTGATGGGGCGGTCCGTGCGGTGGGTGGTGAGGATGCATGCTAGAGAATGTCATCAGCGATAAGTGATCAAGATCAGAAGAATTTGTAAATAGTTACGAGTAAATCGACGATAGTATAGTTCACGACCAGAGCGGCCATTTTGTATTTGTTATTGTTGAGATCGTTTCGACTTACCTTGACACGTTTTCCGGTTGAGGGTTAACGTCGTACTGCCCGCTGTTGCTGAGTGAGCAGCTTTTATACCGATTGTGTATCTAATCTCAGTGTATGATGTTCTGTTCATGATTGGTCGGGACGAACCCAGTTCGGCGTAAAAGAAACGTTCGAAAATCCCGCCGCGTTATCGGTTTATTTATAGACATGCGTCAATACGTAAAGTTTTTTTTCCGGACATGCGAATCGCGACGCCCCTTGAGGTGATTCATTTCTGTCATTACGTAACTGCCACACGTAGTTACCATTTTGTGCAATGATAAAATAATTTTTTCATTTTTTAGGAAACGTCGACCTCGAAAATGGCCACCAGCACATGCATACGTCATAATTGTATCAAATCCCCTTACATACCTGTCCGAGGTAATCCTTGCGATGACGGAGGTTCGCCATCCGCGTTCCTAATCGCAAGGTATCGTCAACGCCCTCTAATTTCTCAGAAGTGAACAGAATTGAGTTACGTGGAGTACAGATCGACTTTCAAAACTGCGCACTCTTCAAGTCACCAGTCAGCCAATAGTGAGTCACCGATAACATCCGAGAATTGGCCAATTCCGAACGGAATCGATATTCATGGGCACGCCGAAGTGACGTGGTCCACGTTCGAGTGCCCTTATCTCTCGATACTCTCCGATAATGGATTGGTATCCAGGCCTGCCACGTCGAGTCACAGTTTCCGGAAGCTGGCCATTCAGGACACTCGAATTATTTCGGCAATCACATTCGACGGCATGGGACTCGGCCCCTGCTTCGGTTGGGGAGCACCGCCACCACCGCCTCCCATGATGGGTCCTCCGATGTTCATGGGACCTGGATTCATGGGTCCAGGGATGATGGGTCCACCTATGGGTGGGATTTTCGGTCCTCCAGGTGAGCTTCCAGTTCCTCTTCTCCCTTCGACTCTGTACATATCGTTCATCATAAATTCGCTTCATTTTCAGGATTCGGTCATGGCCACGGAGGATTCGGTGGTCCTGGAGGATTCGGAGGTGGTCCTGGAGGATTTGGCGGTGGAGGTGGAGGATTTGGCGGTGGAGGTGGAGGTGGAGGATTCGGTGGCGGAGGTGGCGGAGGTGGCGGCGGAGGTGGATTTGGATGACGATAAGAATATGATAAGAAAGCGAGTAAGAAGACCGCGGTGCTGCTGCCGAGGCGTTGCGCCAATATTTAAGCAATCAGACGTAACCTTTATTGGTTTACGATTCGCAGCATGTAATATGATGAATTGAACCGCTCTGTTGTAGGATAAATAATAACATAAATGGCTATTGAAAATGATAACATTTGCGACTAGTAAATATTGCATCATTTTGTTAGATTAGCGTGTAAAACCGTACATATCTATACAGTATAAGAAAATAAATGAAATAACTTGAAGTGATTGTGTATGTAATAACAAAGTGAATGTTTACAATTACGGTGTATAAAGAAGCTTTTGAAACTTCAATTTTTTACGTCTCTTGATTGTATAGTTGTTTTCTTTTTCTTTCACAGAATTCAAGATTGTCGAGATTAATGACCCGATACAGTACAACAACTTCTAGTACGCGTGTTAAATAATTGCTAGTAGTTACACTGACGCGCATTTCTCTATTGATTATACTGATGCAATTGGCTCTCTTGATCTCCGTCTGCGAGTGGCCTGCGCGGACTAATATAGATAAGCGGTCGAAGTGTGCGGATTTTTTTTTTTTTTTTTTTTACAATCGATCAACGGATGATTGATTTCATTTGTTTGTCGCTTATTCGGTTAAAAATACGATAACTAACTGGAGATTATTGCGCAAATCGTGGTTCGACGCTGCTAACTCGCGACCGTAAATGTTATTACGTGATTATAATTTACTATCCCCGGCCTCTGGCAGCTTCTGTAATGTAATAAATTCACGTACGTATCATATGCACGTCAAGCTGTGTATTAAACCACGCGCTGCACGGCCTAGACTTGGAAAACTTAGCATGTTTACAGATCAAAACAATAGACACGTGTCGCTATAACTAGGTATGCAAATGGTCTCATACCGCCGAATGATTCGTGAACCGAGTGCAGGAAACAAAAGGAAGTGCGTCGTTGAAACAAGTAACAATTTATTTTATTACATTGAATTCATTCATTTATGAGAAATAATTAGCAGTATAGAAAATAGATGATCCGACATGTCGTTAATTATAACGATACTTGATTATTCGCATTAACATTGTTCAAATCGAATGTTATGACTGACCCGTGGCATCTTTGTTATAAATAATTCAGATTAACGTTGGAGAGGAAGATTAGGCACACGATGTTCGAATAATGTGATACCACTAAAAACTCGGGTTGTTTAACTCTTGGAATATATTTTATTGATTACAATTTGACACTGTGACGTTTTGCTCTGGCAAGTAGTCGCGAGATTTTATCCCGTAAACTCGTTAATGACCGGGTCCACCTGGTCCGTCGTGTCCTGGGCCTCCTTGTCCGCCTGGACCGTTGTTTCCTGGTCCTCCGTGTCCTCCTGGTCCATCATTTCCCGGTCCTCCGTGTCCACCCGGTCCGTCATTGGGTCCGTCTTTGCCTCCGGGTCCGCCTGGTCCGCCTGGATTTCCCATTATTCTTGTTTTCTGAATAACAATTAGCCAGGAGTTATGATCAAGTTGAAAATCGCCAGACTCTTTCCTGCTCTATTGATTATAAATAACAGCGAGTCAAAGATTATTTGAACAAAATTCTGTACTGACTTTGAGGATTCTTGCAAACAAACTCCCAAAAGCTGATTTTTCGTTCTGCCTTTTGGATTTCCGGGTCTGCGCTTTATACCAATTTGGTATCAGCTTTGGGGAGCTGATAAGATTAGACTCCTGCCACTTGACATATTCTTTTCGACACACTCAGCACCACGCCCTGGCCCGATCGAGTCGCGAACGAGTGAGTCAATTTTATGGCGAATTCGTTCCGACGTCAAGTCATTTTTTGATAACGACAATCTCACACTTGCATTTTGTTCGCTATATAAGTGAGTCAGTAACAGAGACACTGAGTGACAGCATACAAGCCCCTTTCTGGGTCGGATATAAGTTCCACAACTTTGAACGGATTAGTTCACAATAGTATGGGCCAGTGTTGCCCAACGATAATCTGTTGCCCTCACGGTGAGAAATTTAACTGCTTTATCAAAATACGATATTTTCTTTAGAACCTGTCACCATCAGAGAAAGGTGCTTTCTCTCTTTTCTTTACATTTATTTTACCTTCATTTTCACCATCATTTTTATTTCATTCAGTCATGGGAGACTGCTTCTCGTGCTGTTGCTGCTGCTGTGGGCCTCCCGAAGGACCTCATAACGGCCCACCACACCATGGTCCACCTCACCATGGTCCAGGAGGCTGGGGACCACCACCACCCGGACCAGGAGGACCAGGAGGACCAGGAGGACCAGGGTGGGGACCGCGGTGATGACATCGACGTCGGTTTTTCCCGTTTTGTCTTCTAGATCGCAAAGTTGATATTGAATAAATATATGAAAATGATCGAATAAATATATGAAAATGATTGAATTCCTGATTGAATAAATTGCGTAGACCATAACCAACATCGATTCATAAGGTCGATTACGCTGAAAAAGCCTTGTGTGCTGAGTACATAGGATATTGCAATAAAATAGCATGAATTGACAATTCATCGATCATGAGTGGTATCGATCATAAATTTCTGTAGATTTGTTCGATAAGTTGGACTACAGCTGTTATCCACATTATAAGGACGACGATAAACTTGCCACGACCTTATTAGGCGTTTCTTGGTAACATCGCGATAACATTGAGCTGCCTCATAAACCCAAATTACTGATAACCATAATTCGTTATGAGTGATTCGTCATACGACGCAGTTTGTATTGATCCAAGGTTTCCTTATCATATTTTATAGATATAATGGAGTGTACGCGTGTGGTTTTTAATCATGAATTCAATTCTCGGATTGTCCAGAAATGTTTCTCGCAATAAAAAGTCTATTTATTTGCCTTCAGGCTATTCATCAGCACTGAAAGTCGATGTATCGTTATGGAATGAACTGTCAAATGGCTGATGTGGGTAAATTCAGTCAATAATTACACAAAATCCATCGATGTGGCTGGTTGACCCAACTAAAAGTCGAATCCATGTGGATTGTTTCAAATATTCACAGAATTCTTCAAGAATTTATCAAATCCATGAGATTTCGGAACCGATTCGACTGGATTCCATAGACTTTTCATAGGAATTTTCCTATGGAAAGGAGGGCTTGCAATCGGTAAAATTCATTCCATTGTAATTGATAAAAAAAAATCTATTCATTTATTGACAACTCTTCGAACTTGGATATTACAAATAATTAACGTATTGCCAGACAGAGGGTTATGGATTTCAATAGTGATGGGGAGGTCCGCCGTGAGGTCCGCGGTGGGGCCCATCGTGAGGTCCACCATGTGGTCCCCCCGGTCCTCCATGTCCTCCAGGTCCTCCGTGGGGTCCTCCAGGTCCTCCCGGACCTCCGTGGGGTCCCCCAGGTCCTCCAGGTCCTTCGGGTCCACCAGGTCCTCCAGGTCCTCCAGGTCCTCCATGATGTGGGGGTCCAGCCGGTTGTCCCATTGTTATTGTTTATCTGAATAAAGTTACGTCTTTAATCTTCTTTCTTGTTCAGAATTTCTGCTATTCTTATTGTGTTCGCACTCACCTAGTTGGTTCCTTTGACGCTATCAACGGTAAAGCGGTTGCTGCTAGGATTGTATTTCCTTCGTCCAAGTGGGCCTCACGGCTTTATACCAAATCGATATCTCCGAATGCTATTTCGTACCGATAAGACAGATAAGCTAACCACCAATCGCGAAATTTGACTCATATCGATTTCCGGAGCTTGACGCGAACGATCGAGTAAACATCACCACGGAAAAGTTTCGTTCGATATCTTTGTCCCGATACCGATTATGCCTGTGTCTGTGTGTGTCCACACACATTTTCGTCACCCACGATTGTGTCTGGGGTAATGAGCGAATGCCTCTTCGAACTGGGTGTTATAAATTTCCGAATAGATCCCTGGCTCACCTCAGTACAGAACAGTGTGCTTAGCTCAACGGTCATTTATCCGTGACAAGAACTCAGGTGAGAAGAACAACTACTAAGACTCTAACCAATCAAGATCGACAAGTCATAGACTCAAATTTCTTTTTTATCACTCGAGCAGAAATGGGAGCAGCGTGTTCTAGCATTTGTCCTTGCTGCGGTCCTCCGCGTGGTAGCTGGGGACCCGGAGGCGGTGGCGGTGGCGGAGGAAGTCCTGGAGGACCCGGAGGACCTGGAGGACCTGGTGGACCGGGAGGACGCGGACCAGGAGGTCCGGGTGGTGGCCGTTGATTAAAGACCCACGAAGAATAGAATAGAATGTCAACTCGAAATGATTCTCAATAAATTTGTGGGATGACAGTTTCATCTCGTTTTCGCACGTTTTGTTATTTAATTGTATCCGTTGCGTGTCATGCATAATGTTAAATAAAAAAACAGAGAGACGATATACCCGAGTGTATTTTGTGGGATTCAATCGATTCGGTATCTTATCAAGGTTTGCATCAAGGTTGATAAAATATTGATGTTCGAACGACGGGCTTCGGGCACGAGCAGAACTCTAATTTCATGCATTTAATTCTTTTGTGATTAAACAAACAAAAATGGAGCACACGAGGCCGTGTGGCACGCGGCGCAGTTATTCCTGCACCCACATTAGTTCCGTTTACACACGCTCCGCAATACGCTGATATACGTGTTAATAATGAAATCTGGAACAGGCTTTGAAAATAAATAAACGCCGCTAGTCTTTGCGTGTACACGTTCCCTCGAAATCTCTTCTCTCAGATTTGTATAATTCGTAAGAGGATAAGAAAACGGTATACACACAACAGCTACGAGGAATAGTAGGTCAGATGATACGGACATCGTACGACCAGTGCCACGAACTACAATCGAGTCTTTATTTGACACTAAAATTATGTTGGCTGACTCGCGTGATTCTATAGCTAGTTCACGAAATTCGTGACAAATTAGGTCATCGCGGACTGTCATTATCGCAAAAATTCTCTATTACTTCGTACACGAATTCGATTGAGTCAGTCGTATCAGAATTTCTGATAAATCGTACACACAACGTTAACAACGTAGGTGATTCACGCGACGCAGTTGATATGGAAGGCTTACTTTATCATCTCTAACACGAACGGACGGACGTTCGTAAAGTATCATCGTCGGTATGGGTGATGTGCAAACATCCATGAGCTTCGATTTTTTCTCTTCATTTTTTAACTTCCCATTTCTCTGTTTTTTGAGTTTTTTATGGTTTTTTAATGGAGGTTTGAGGTCCAGAGAATTTATATTTTGGGTTTGTCCCCACGATATCTTGAGAACGAGGGCGCAGATTCCGATCAAATTGCGCTCAATCGACGCGGTTTTGCCAAACTTGGAACTGATTAGATTTTCGCTTTGATCGGTTCAGTACTTTTCTAATTATTTGAATAGCAAAATTGAAAAACAAGAAACGAATATGGAGTCAGTTTTTCAAAATTTTTCAAATATTTCGAATTGTAGTCAAATTCGCCAAAATCCAATTTTCTGGATAAAAAATTGTAAAAACATTCTAAATCTTACGAAAATTGGTACTCGAAGGTTTTTCGAACCACTGATAAAAAATCTGAGGTCAGATTTGCAAAATTCAAAATAGCAGGAAACAAAATAAATAACCGGAAGTGGTTTTTTCACAGATGTAGGCGATGTCAACGACTTGCTCAGAGAGACACGTCAGACGAAGAAGAAACAAGTAAATAATGAAAACCAGGAATCAATAATCCAACACGTGAAGAGTTTATTTGCTCGGTACCTCGGACAAGTAGAAATTGACGTGCCTCAAGTATCCGTGCTTGGAAAGTTTGGTAGTTCCTCAAGCCTCTATATAGATGGAATAGCATAATTATTCAACCATCAAGTCGTCGTAGGGTTTTATAATTCTGCCTGTCGCATGTATGTGGACGTTGAGAATAAATATTTGAGCGACATTTGTCAAAGCACACTTTGGGCGTCTAGAATTCTTGGGTACCTACAATAAGTACAGCGGAAATGTGAAAATTGTTTTTTTTTTCTCCCGAATCTTTCAGAACGATTGAATAAAAATGTAAGGCAAAGATATAACGAAGAACGTCGCGATTAAATTAGGTACACGACGGAAGTCAGCGGGGTAAGATAATTGTCGGTCTAAATCACTGGCATTAACTGTCATTTTTGTAACTGTTTCTCGCATTATCTGTATTACATAACCCGCGGTCTTGAGCTCTGCCCCCAAAAAAAGAAGAATCTCTCTACCGACATCAAGTTTACCATTTCAAATTAATTAGCCATTAAAGTTTATCACGGCTCATGCTTTGTACGATATCAAGTTAGTTAATTCGGCGTAACGCGCCTCTCTTCACCCAATTATAAAAAATTTATCAAATAATCACGGTAGTTTTTTTTTTCATTATCATTATTCTAGAAATTACGTCGCGACTGAGAAAAGACTCTGTTATCAATTTTTAATGCCAGTTGGGGAGGAAAACCGAATAAAAAATGGGACATTCAGTTTAGACTCTTATCAGACAATTTTATTCTGAAAATAATATCATATAATCACATCCGGAAGCTGTGTTAGCGGTTTAATACCTACACGTCTTAGCCACAAGAATGGAAAAATAGTTCATATCGAGTCTTGGATCTGTTACTTCTGTTATCTAAAAACACCAATTAGCTCATTCTTATCTCTAGTCTGAACAGTAAGAACAATGGCCAGATACCACAAAGTGAACTTATATCTGTATTATAATAAAGCAAATCATAATTAAGATACCAGAAAACAAAAACTGCTTATCATATTCATAACCGAAAACAAAAAACCATATCCGTATCGAAAATTATTCTCATATCCATCATCGTATGACGTGTGCAGGAACAGAATCCGGCGGTGCCGAAGAACCTTGGTAAGGATTCACCGGCACATCTTCCGGTCTAACCGTTGGTCTCAAATAATCCGGCCCTTGATGATGGACCCATCCAGGATTCGGTCCGTGGTGATGGGGTGGCGGCGGGCAATGATGAGGTGGCGGAGGTGGCGGCCCATGATGATGTGGCGGAGGCGGCGGCCCATGATGATGTGGCGGAGGCGGCGGCCCATGATGATGTGGCGGAGGTGGCGGCCCATGATGATGCGGAGGTGGCGGAGGCGGCGGTCCATGGTGGTGATGGTGGTGATGATGATATGGCGGCGGTGGCGGCGGTGGTCGCGGTATCAGGGTGTGAACGATGCCATTGATCAGGTTCATCTTCTGGATATGGTTGAGTGTTTAATTTCCAGTGTACAGTGTACGTTGCGTTTTCACCGACTGATGGCTTGTTACTAACAAGTGTTTCGTAGGAGACACGGTTCTTATCTTGCGTTATCGGTGTTCACGCAGGTAGCGGTTGACCGTGGGATTTGATTATCGTTGAAATTTGATCGAGTGTTTTTTATCGTTTTCTTGGAATCGGGTGGAAGTTTGATTACTAATTTCTGGTGCTTATATTTCATCAAAATAGTCTAGGATATAGTTTTTTTTAATAATTAATTAGTTCCGAACCAATTTATTCACAAGTTGAAGTGTGTTTTTACTTTTTTTTTTACCGTTTATGCACAGCAATTGAGGCCTTGGATCTGAGCTACGGTTAATTTTGCGATTTGCATATATTCCGTGTGTTTTGACTCGTGACCGCGTGTAAAATATGCGCTGTAAATGAGTCTACGATAATATACTATAACCGAACTTTGATACCAACATGAATGTTGCCAAGCAGTCTGGCAGCTTCGCTTAGAATCGTGATGAAAAAAAAAGAAAATTAGCGATACGAACAGCGTGTTGAAAAAACCGTATATTCATAACGAGCGACAAAGAATCGTCGTGATAAGTGATTTGCGATAAAAAAAATAAATAAAAAAAAAATCGCACTGCAACGACGCGAGTGGATGAGATATGGAGATAAGGCATTGAGCCTGTAATTTATAGGCCTTGGTTGACGTTGACTCGCAATTTTCTACGATCATTATTTCTCTCTATCTCTATCGTTATAAAATTGAATTATTGAAAAATGAATCCATCTAGGATTTGATTCGGATTGCGAAATAGACGCGGGTCGCGCCGCTTATCAATATTTATGCGGTTTGTAATGACGGTCAGCGACGTACCTCTCACTTGCGGTCAAGCCTGGCTATCGTGACACATGCTTCAACTACGTAGTTTCTAATCTCTATTAGAGTTGGGCTAATAATAAAACCCGAAGAAAACCGATCGCAGAGAACATCTGCGGGATTAAATTATCCTTTTTATTATTTCCCTCCCTCTTTATTCCTCTGTTTCAAGTCCCTTGATAATAGGCCTTATCGCTGTACCGCATGCAGTTATATTATTACACAATTATACATATGTACGTGTAAACATAGAATGCATTTATATATATTATAATACGCACATGATATTTATCGTCAGACTTTTCGCTTGTTTCACACGTGCGTTTATAACCTCATATATAGTAGATCGGTTATACTGCATCATACAGAACACGAACAAAGGACAAAGTTTATTACGCAGTTTCACCAAGTGACACGTGGATATGTATTTCATTACGATTTGATTTTTGCTACTTTTTTTTTTACCCTCAAGTTGAAAAGAAAAACCTTTTTTTTTCATCATCCTCATTATTGCGCTTTTAGTAACGAGCTTATGCAGATATAGACGCACGACAACGAAACTTATCTCGTTTCCCGTTTTTCAGAGACCATAAATTATCTCAGACTACGAAACTCATCTTTTCCGTATTAAGTTGTTCAATTTCTACCTCCCCTCAGGTTCTGGCTAATTTATGTACATTATACAATCTACGAGCCAAGTTTGTTTCCAACCTTTCTAACATGCAAAGTGAATCACTGACGTTGCGGATTAATTGCGGTTATCGCATCGCTGGCGTTTAATTTCGCTTCGGCAGCATAACCTCCACCAACATCGAATTCTCTCGGCGTCTATGGCGAAAGTAGAACTCTCCATTATCCTCGCCGTAATTGCGCTTGTGAGAGATCTCGACGTGGTCAGCGCCGCGTAGCGGACTCCTCGACAATCGGTCTGTGGGACTAGGCAGGTTATGACCGCTGAAAGTGGGTTAAAAATCGAATACCGTTTTATGAAATATTGAAGGAAAATACGTGATTTTTCTCAGTTCCAGTCACATTTGGCAATTAAAATCAGTGGTAATTGTTAAAAAAACAAATTAATAATCAAGGGAGATGTAGAGTGTTGAAGAGACCCGTGGATTGCTCTCTTATTGCCACGATTTCAAGTACCCGGATGCGATTTTTTTCAGTTTTCAAACATTCAGGATATTCGTTTCCCTAGATTGAACCGAAAAATTTGCGAAAAACATGAAAATTACGAAAATCGCGGCTGATATTCTAAAAAACGCGGAAAATTTGCCACATTAATTGTTATATCAGTACCAAAAAATTATTTTTTCTGAAACTAATCGATATCTTAATTTCGAAAGAAGTTCTCGAGTTATCGTGGCAAAACAAACAGAAAAAGTAATTTCGCTCTCGTAAGCTCAATTTTGCGAATTTTTCAGTCATGTTTGCGCCAAAAAGTTCGTCAAAGATTGTACCAACACAACAGATACCTAAAAGAAAAAAGAACTAATTTTTCCAATCCAGGCCTTGCCTAGTCTCGACTGTTAATATGGGTTCGTTGTGTGCCGGACTACTGGGCACTGGCTGGTTGGTATCAAGGGTTTCCAGTGTCACGATTCGTGGAAGACCGTAGACTTTGCCTTCGCCTTCGCGGTCGAGTTGTACAGTACATCGGTCGACCAAGGCCAGTTTCGAACCGAAAACTCGAGCTTTGACTCCATCTGGGAAACAACGGTCGCGTTGTACTCGAATTCGTACGATCTGGGATGTTCGTATCGTGATACACAGGCCATCCATTGTTCACGACACGTGTGTAGACCGCGTGTCCAATACTGTATATCGAAACGTGTCAAAATATGATCCTCGGCTTATCATACGTCTCATGTATGCCTTCTTTGTCCGCATTCTTATCCCAATTATTTTCGTAGCTCGTAATATTTTTGACGAAACTGGAAGCTAGCCTTGGTTACGAAATTTATACTGTCATCTACTGAACGAGGCTACAACCCAGCACAAAAAATGCATGCTCTGAATGCCAGACCAATCTCGCCTATTGAATAGTCGCTGATGAAGTCACCGTTTCATCTATCCACTCGAGTCTCCATCTTGGTCAATTTCGTGCGATTCAAACCTCAAAATGGACGCGAATGTTCGAAGGCTGATATAAAAAAATGTATTCCCTTGGTGTTGGAGTTTGGTAAAGCAGAATCATAGCATGCAGCGATCGCGTTTCGCGATCTGGTGGCCATGCTGCACCACGAGCACGTGCGATTCTGGTTGTTTTCTTCTTCTTTTTTTTTTTTATTGCTATCGCAATCCAAGATTAATAAATATCACGATGCAAAACCGTCTGGTTAATCTTCGAGCACGGTTCGACCAAGGCCGCAACTGAGACCTGAGTCAGGTCCTCCTTCTTTCTTCCATGCCCTCCTCGTCTCCACCCTACCTCACCCACGATAATCGCGGCTTGATGCAACAGAACGGAACAGCTGTTCCAATCGCATGGTGTCAGTGTGGAAACCACTGTACGAGGTTTATCTGACTCGTACATTAGATAGTAGCTTCCTGGTGACCTCGAGTTGGCTGTCGCCTGCCTGTCTGTCTGTCTGTCATCGCGCTGTTAGACCACTTTTTAAACCAGAGAGAACGCGAGCTAAAATATCGCGGTGTGTCTAGGCGCGATATCATTGTATGCGATTTCGCGAATATACGCGAGTTCGTATTCAAGGATACGAGTCTGCTTATTCCACTTCCTCAAAAAGAAAACAAAATGGGATTGATTTGAATTATTATTCATCACTTTTTGCAGCCTAATCATATACATACGAGTTGTGTCACCTAGATATACGATATCGAAAAAAGAAAAAGTTAATAAGAAACAGGAAGTGGGAACCCAGCTTCTTATCAATACCCAGATACGTGTATAACGTTCCATTTGTCCATGCCACACATATTTCTATTGAAATTAATTCCAGTCATCAACGCGCCACGGCGATTTAGCTTCATTCAATTGCGTCACGATTCAATAAAGAGGGACTTTTTTCTGTTTTATTTTTGTTCCGTCTAGTCTATACAGTCGCATTAATAGTAGATGATAGCGTAACCGATGACATTTAGAGACCCATTGCCCTTTAATGTAACGTATACAGAATTTGACGTCGACAGAGTCGTAAAGAGTGAACGCTCGCAAGTAGTGCAGATATCCTCACAAGAAACTACTTTTGCTCCTCGATCGCTGACATGTGCTACCCACATGGCGGACTCATGTGTTATATAGGCCTCACTCACTCTTGGCCAATATTAGTGGTTTCACAAGTATCGCGTAGCATGGTGATCTTCAGAAAAAAAAAAATTAACAAGGGTAAAAAAGCAACGAAATTGTGTTCACCACATTTTTTTTAATTATTTTTTTTTATTCATAATTAATTGACGTGACGAATCCCTTTACTGAGGATTTTACATTATTTTATCTGATGTAATATTGTTATAATGTGATAAAAGTCATGATGGGAATGAATTATTGGGTGATTCCAGCGAGAGACTCATTTTTCTGGGTCGAAAATGAAAACAGATTAAATAATCAATTTTGAGTTTTAAACTTCTGGACATAACGTAAAATTTCGAACAAAGTCAAAACCACCGAAAGTCATTTTTGATTAGAAAAACTTGAATTGGTCTACCTATAGATTTTATTTTATGCATCATAGACAAAAAAAAATGTTCCCAAAATCGTGTAAAAAACATTCTAAAATATGAAAAATGACTTTCATCACATTTCGAGGTGTAACACATTCTGGCATGAAAGTCCGAAAAATCTGTGGGATTATTGGAAAAATAAACTCTGCGGTACTGCAAAAATGAGTATTTTTGGAGAATCACCCAATTTTCTAGTAATTCTTCATTTTATTGTCCGTTCAATCAAATTCCTCTGTTCATTGCGTGTCTCGTAGTCATTTGTTCTTCATATACGTGATATAAAAGTGTAGAAAAAAAAGCGAGGGAATCCATCGAGCCGCCATAATTGATTCTCATAATAGATTATTTCCGTTTGTGTATCCGGATAAAATGTCAAAGTCCCGTGTTTGTTCGTGTTCGGTTCGCGTCCCCCGGGTCACATCGGATATCATCCCCTTCTCGTAGCGGAGGTACAAACCGGCGATTTCATCCTCCGCTTGATTTCTAGTATTCCCTCAAATATCTCATCTCGGCCTCTTCTTCATCCACCTGTCCATCTTCTCTCTCCACCATCGTCACAAATCCGCTGCCGAAGACATGACGCGATCGGATACAATCAACGTTGTGCATCCTGCGAAAAAGTCATTGGTCAACGTCGGCAGGTACCGGATGCTGAGGGTCCTGGGAAAGGGAAATTTTGCAAGAGTCGAAGAAGCTCTTCACACTCTGCTCAACGTCAAGGTGCGATAACGATAATCTACCACTAAGAAGCGATTTTTCGGAATTCGCCCCACAAGGAGAATAAAAGGGGTAAAACATGTTTTCGCGGATTCATGGATACCTCCTCGGCCCGATGAGATATTGACTTCGTTTTGGCTTCAAATTATTGCTCATTCAAATACCTAGAAAGTAGTTTAAGCGTTTTTTGAAATTCGACTCCTAAGGGAATGAAAAGGTCCATGCATAAAAAAAACTCGTGTTTTTTGACCTCCTAAAATTTCCAGCGGGAAAAAAAACTCTCGTCACCATCTTTTGCTCGTTTTAATGCATATATGTGGCTTGGGAAGGAAGCAGGGATTTTGCAGAAACGAAAGTCTGCTTCCTTCCCTTGGTGCGTGGTATACTATTTTTTTTTTAAGGTTATATCCGACACTTCACAGACGTTTAGATACAAAGCCAAAGAGAACCCGGGGTCTGACCCAGATCTAAACTCCGAGTGCCTGGTCCGCGGTTAGTTTCGAGTATCTTTCCAAGTTCCACCAGAGCTCTGAAACCGACCAGAGCACGTGTATTAACTGTACGAGATGAAATTCGACACGTGTGTTCTTGTGTTTGTGTGTTCGTGAAAGCATAAAGCGCGAGCGGTTTCGTTTGTACGTTTTATCTAACCGTTGAGTCGAGTTTTTCGACCCCGTATATAAAGGAGAGCGAAGAAGAAAAAGAGGCTGAGGACACGGGGCGAGAATCCCTGAGGTACGATGATAATAGGAGATGCATAAAAATTCAATCATTTCCACGGTAATTATCATCCCTCTAACAGACCGTTAATGGAACGAAATGGCACTCGTAAAACTCGCGGGTTTCCTCCTTTCGTATTTTTTATTTGTTCGTTTTAGCCAGCCACTTAGGAAGACAGTCGTATCATAGGTAGAGGACATTTTCTATGGCTCATGGGGTACCTTTGAAAATTTTTATGGATTTGAAAATGTCCTCAATCTCCTGTGACGTTTTCTCCTCTTTATCGCGCGACTTTTATTACACTCGAGATTATCGAGACACAAAGCACTGTGAAGTGGAAAGAATTTTTTGTGACCATTATTAAGTCGAGTTGAAGCTAAAACCGAATGGAACCTTCGAGATCCTTTTTTGTCGATATCTAAACGCTCCTTATAACTGCAGCACCGCGACTCCACGCAAATCCGTTCTGACGTCTATCCGGACCGTTTACGGCGATCTGATTTCTTCCCGGTCGATTAGACCCAGCAGAGTTTGCCATTATAGCTATACGGTTATTTGTATGCGAGCCTATATTGGCTATAGATTTTTCATCGTTATACTAGCGCGTATATATATATATATATAAATTTTTAATCAAAGAGAAAATAAACAGCTGCAGCAACGGACTGTACCGCGAACACAATAATATTTCAAACATTTGCTGCAGTCAATTACTCATTGTACAAAGAGCCCATATTATACTTTCTTATTATTGTGTATCGCATGAAACGGAACGGGCTTGCAAAACTCACTCGAGTTTCAACGAGCCATACAAATTATTATCGATGCAAAAAATTAATCCGCGTTTGTTATTCGAGGATCGCGAATGAGGGTCGAACCGAGGATACCAGAATCCTTAGCGATTTTTTGTATGATTGTTTTCACTCTACATAGCAAGTAGAATTTTTTTCAGATTTTTTAAAATAAATTTGAGCGCGTGGTGAATTTTGAAAGTTTGTCTTTTTCAACACCTCGATGGCCGTGACCCAAAAATTTGAAAAAATTTGACAGAAGTCTCTGTCAGAAATGAAAATTTTTAACCTAAATTACATAATTTTCATACTTTTCCTATGACCTGATTTTTAGATTCTTTGATTGAAGGATTGAAGAGAACAAAAATGGAAAAAAAATCAATAAACGTTAATAAAATTTGATAAAATCGGAAAGGCTGAGAATCCAGGTCAAAGGAAAAATTTTGACACTATGAAATTTGAGTAAAAAATTGTCATTTCTGACACAGACTTTTTGAGAATTTTTTCGGTCACGGCCATCGAGGTGTTAAAAAAAAACTTTCAAAATTCACTACGCGCTGAAATTAATTTTGAAAAATCTGAAACAAAATTCTAGTTGCTATTTAGAGTCGAAAGAATCATACAAAAATCGTATATAAAATTCTATACATATAAATAAAAGAGAATATAAAAATTATAATAGAACTCGATGGGTTCTTTTTCTAATCATATCTCGTCCCCTCTGAGATACAATTGATGAAAAAATGATTAATACTCGAATAAGAAGAATGTTATATTGCTGGAAATGAAATTACAAGGAGAATGAAAGTTGTTTAATTATATTTTTTAATTGAAGAGTATTTTTTGCCTTGTGATTTGAATAGTCTTGAGGGTATTTTTACCCTTGATCCAACGAAAGGTTTCTTTTTATTCATCTTTCTGTCTGAGAATTTCAATTTCAATTGCCGCCCGCGATTGAAGCGGGTTTTTTTTTTTAACTCACTGAACGCGTTTCTAAATTCCATTATAATTCCTGATTCTTCAGACAAACATTTTTCATCCATTCCTACTTTGCATTTGAACAAACGATATTATAGACGAAGAAATTTCTTTTTCAACGCTTTCTGCCTTTTATTTGTAATTAATTATCGAGTTTAATTGGTTTTTCGTACTTTTGAGGTGTCACACCCCATATATACGGTGTGACACAAAGAAACCAGACGATTACAAAAATATTGAGATTCGATTTCGCCTTTGAGAAAATGAGTCTGAAAAAATTAGGGATATAAAATTTGGAAAAGTCTATAGTTTGATCGAGGTATTTTGAATTGAAATTCAAAATTTTTTAAGGCTATAATTTGTTCACCGATAATCGTGAATTCATCGAATTTTAGAAAACGAAATTGAAGCTTGTTTCTTCAACCTTCCAGCAAGATCAAAAGTTTTCCAATATCGGTCACATAAAACGCTAACGAAGTTCCATTAAACTCTTGTTTGTTGATTTTCACATTTTTTATTGTATTACTGAATAAAAGTTGAAACTACATGTTGAATATCAGAATGACATAAATTTGGATAATGTGGACTAAAAAAAGGTGGGATATTTGGTCTCGTTAAATTTTTCTCACATAATGTCTTCAAATATTATCCGCGATTAAAAATGGTCCATTTTTTTCTGGGCCATCCACTAGACTCGAATTCTTCAGTCTCTATTTACGACTGATCAATCTTCAGAAATTTACACAAGTTTTTCACGATTCCCCAAGAATCTTTAGATATTCACAGTTTTTTCCGCGGTCGAAAATAACTCGTCAAATCGACGTGTCAATGGTACGTGAATAATTACAAATTAAAAAATTGATGCGTCAAGCCCGGATTGAGTTATTTCCACAATTCCCAAAAATTTCTAGGCTCATCGTGTCCCTAGACACTCCAAGTACCCAATTCTCAGTGTTTTCAGATCAAAGACATCAATCATCCGTCACGATGGTGAAATCAAATCGACTGGCAAAACACTGTGTTATAATTTCACAATTTCTGTGTTTCTCGACGAAAGTATCTTGCGGCTATGACTCAACTAGCTTCACTAAAGAAAACTAAGCGAAGCAAAAGTATAAAAAAAAATTGAAAAAAAATGGGGTTGCGAGGAGTTTGCGGTGAAGTTTAAAAGAGCCATCATGTGTGAAGAGGCCCATCCTCGCTCAGTGTAGTAATATTTGAGCATGAGGTTTTCGCCGTTTAACCACCACCCAACGCAATCGCTCTTGGTCTACCAGGAATTGCGACGTATCATATCGTATCGCTCAAGATAGCGATAACCGACCACAAGGTACATCCGCCTGTTTTTCAACAGCCCCAGTGTCAATGACTCTTCGAAATGAAAAAAGGGACCAACAATGACCAATAATCGATAATTCGATGCCGAACATTTGCCCAAAGCGGTGTAAAGTCGCGCGAATCGGGACCGCGAGGCGGACAATTAGCCATTCAAAGGTCGACGAGCGCGAAAGACTCTCGAGGCGAGGCGGCACCGAGCTTTGAAGTCCCATCGCGCAAAGCCCAGCTGATAAATATGCGGAGTGGACGGATGTCTTTATCCCAACAGCAGCTTTTTTCACCGAAACGAGAATAGAGAATTTAGTTTCCACCGATTAGAGCTACGTTCAGTTCAACCAGATAAAAGGTACCCGGTCCAGGTCTGAACTCACCCATGGTACCTGACCGATTTTGGCAGCTCCGGGCCCACCGTGCGGGTAACCCGAAACCGACCCGGTCCCCGGTGCAATCCGGTAGGTCTATTGTCGTCTGATAATCGATGCTAAATATTCCGGGGAGATTGGACCGCGGAAGGAGGAGGGAGGCAGGCGACGTGACGGAGGAAAGAGCGAGATGGAGATAATCGATAGACATTTGATACCACAGAATCTGGGCCCAAGGCTTCGGACCAGCTTCTCTACGTTTAAGTTATGCAGTTTTATTTGTGGTTGGTTAAATGACAGGTCTGCAGCAGCCGCTCCGGGGTCTGGATGAATTAACGGGCTCATTAGCCAATGTGCGAATTTGTGTACGTGCCATTATCCACGTATACTCGGGTCATACTTTGTGACATTGAGGGGAACGTACACCTTGAAATTTAAAAAAAGTCAAAACCACCGAAAATCATTTTTGAGACACTTTTCATTGGTTTTCACATGAATTTTTTTTCTGTCTATGATGCACGAAATAAGATCTACCGGTGGACCGATTTTAGTTTTTCGGGTCTCAAACTGTTAAGTAAAGAGGCCTCTTCGATCTGAACAGAGAAGATTTTCATAACCTTATTTTTACGGCACAGGCATTAAAAAGTCACTTTTGCACGCCTGTTTTCGTTCCGGCAAGTAGCACTTTATACCACTAAGTTCAAAGTTGCGGTATAAAGTCTGTATTCCGCAACTTTGATGCGCAGTTCGAAGTGCGCATGTCAAAGTTGCGGAATAAAGTCTTTATACCGCAGGTTACCCCCTCTCTACTACCTTTTACAGCAGCTCCTATACGCAGGTCGTGCGGAACTCAACTGGCGTCAAAGTGACTATTAATGCCTTTTCCGAAGACAGAAAAACGCAATTTTATTCTAAAAAATGATGAATATCTGGGTACAATTTTGATCGGATCAAAAAGTTCTCTGTTCATTTCGAGAAGGCCTCTTCACTGAATAGTTTGAGACCAGAAAAACTTGAATCGATCCATCGATAGATTTTATTTTGTGCATCGTAGACAAAAAATAATGTGTTCCCAAAATCGTGTGAAAAACATTCTAAAATAGTAAAAATGACTTTTTTGACATTTTAAGGTGTATGTGCCCACTTAATTGTTTCCTGCAATTAGATCAAATTTCAACGCAATCTGTAACACGACGACGATAAAACACGTAATGAAATTAACCAAGTTTATTATATATTCTTATTATACACTAATCTCCGTATACGCAGCGGACGTGACCTCTATTTAGGTTCCTGGAAGCGGTTGATATCACCGTACAGTTGCGTAAACGATAAAACGCCTATAACTTCGAACTGGAATATAACTATGATTACAGTAATTAACAAGCTGCTGCTGCACAATTCTCGGTAGAGAATAACGCGATTGCTTTTTGACGAACGAGATTTGCCAGTTAAAAAAATATCACAAAACGGGTCGATCCGCTTTCACAGAATCTGCACTTTTTGCTTCTCCGAATTCTCAATAGAATTAATCGGTATATAGCTACTAGCAGTGACGTCAGAATTCTTTTACGATAAAGAGTCTGGGTTTCCACACGCGACGCCAGATGGCGGGGCTCGTTGCACCGAATAGTGACGTCATAGCGTGGCGCGAAAGAGAGACCGTTTTGAATATGTGTCATCGAACTTTGGATGAATCCTATTTCAGTGTTCAATGATTATTTTCAGCACTCAAGACATTGTAACTTGAGGATGTAGTCTGAGGTTGTGATATTATCTTCCGAATCTGGGAGAAATGATAAGAAATCATTTGAGAAGAGTTTTATTGTATCGAATTGATACTTTTTGGGCGAGGAACGACCATGTTTTCAATCTAAAATTCAATCAGTGATACAGAATTAAACTTTCATAAAGAAGTATTGAGGGACGCAATTTTTGAGTTCTCCAGTGCCGCAGTTTCTGACACCGCTTGCTATACTATATACTGTAAAAAATTCAGTGTTTCGGAGTGGGTTGATTCCAATAAATTTATATGAGATGAGGTCTTACAATTACCGACCAATGCAACAAATCTTGATATTGAACAAGTCTAGAGTCTATGTTGAACAAGATATATGCGTCTTTAGGAGAAAAGAACCAAAACAAGCGGGTTTGGGCTGACTATGAGCCAGCCTTCGAACTTCCCTTTATTTATTTTGTTCTCAGCTGTTTTGAAATTTGCAAATATGACCTCAGGTTTTTGATCAGCCGTTCAAAAAACCTACGAGTACCAATTTCCGTAAGATTTCGAATGTTTTTAGGGTTTTTCCCGGCAAATTGGATTCGCCATTTCGAATTTCGCAAATCTGACGTCAGATTCGTGATCAGTGACCCAAAAAACCTACGAGTACTAAGTTTCATCCAAATCCAAATGTATTTAGTTTTTTTGCAACATATCGAATACGCCGAATCAAAATTTTGCAAAACTGACTTCAGATTCGTAATCAGTGATTGAAAAAACCATATGGTACCAAATTTCATTGAAATCCGTTGATTCGTTCTCAAGATATCGTCGTTTTTGTTGTGTTTTTTAGAATTTTGTTATTTAAATAGTTCAAACAGTACTAATCCGATCAAAGCCAAAATCTAATCAGTTCTAAGTTGAGAAAAGCCCCGTCGATTGAGCCCAAGTTGATCGAAATCCGACCACGCGTTCTCGAGATATCGCGCGGACAAAAATGTGGTCACGCACATACACACACACACACACACACACACACACACACATACATACACACATCCAGACGTCAAACTGAAAATAGTCGGAGGTGATTCTTTGGACCTCGAAACGTGAAGATTTAGTGAAAACTCAACTTTTCATTTTCGGGGTGATCACAATAACTTCCTTTTTTCTCTGAAAACAGAGAAACGGGAAGTTAAAAAAAAAAACATTGGGGTTATGTGACTCGGGGGAATCCAGGGGTCAGAAACTGCGACACCGTATAACTAAATAGAATACCAGATGCACTCAGTCTTCGATTGTTTCTAACTGCATGTCACACTTTGCAGTCACTCATTCACTTCAGATTTTGAACTGACAAGTGAGGTGAACGGCCCAAATAATGAACGTGTCCCAATTGATGAACAGTTCGACATTTTCGGTTACATATTTGATTACAGGCCTGGTGGCGAAATTCGAACTACTCCGGGTAGGTCGATTCCAATACCTTCTCGCAGTAGTTGAAATTCGTCCACCAGATGTCACATTGGCCATTTCAGATTCCCAATACAGTGGCATTCGCAGTCAAGATTGAAATCACGAGTAGTCACTTGCAATCGCTGAAAATATTTCGTCAACCGAAAGCGACTGCTGAGTGAACGGCCTCTCGAAACTTTCCTCCTTGATAATTCTTTCCCATATGACCCGGACGTGACGTATTGTGTGGTGTAACGAACTAAAAGTCGCCAATGTTGGTGTTTTCATATTAACGATGAAAAAACAAAAAAAAAAACGCTTAAGGATGTAGTTCGGGTTGAAAAAGGCCCAAAATAATGGGATTTTCAAAAAACTTTTTATTGCGGATTTCTTTACTGAATACATTCACCTGTCAATATTTGCAAAGATCGAATCCGAATCTGATTTTTGAAGTGTTCTAATCAGGGCCCAACGGTGATAATCTGTAAAAATGATCCAATTCCACAGCTCAGAATGAGAGTGATACGTGTCACAAAAAGTCGAGAGTGATGAGAAACTTGGTACTTGTCATCGGACCAAACTGACATCAGATATAAAACAATATGAGTATACTTGGACTACTATTTTTCTTTAGTTCTCAATTGATATTCAGCCTTTTACAAATCTTGGATCATCTCAAAAACTAATTTTCACCTACTTTCCAGATTTCAAAATGTAACTGGCGATGAAATATTTATCGAATCAACTTCTAGTTTCACAGATATCTTCTTTGATATACTATCAACAATTCTACGTGAGCTTTTTCAGGTCTGGTCACTGAATCCAGGTGAATTACTTTTATATTTGTGAAAAAATGACACGAAAAAGGACAAAAAAGTGCTTTTTGGGCGGAAATGATTGTTTCAAACTTAATTTTTGAGAACTTTTTTCACCGTACAACAAATTCCTCACGTGAATCAATTCTTCTTTCTATTCTGATATTGAAGAAAAATCGAGCTTGCTGTAACTCAAGTTCTTCATCGCCAGTACCAATTCCAGCGGAGGGTTCTTCGGAGGCCTTTTGGGTGCATCGCATCAAATTTTCAGCCTATATGGATCATATATTGTGTTTTTTTCTTCGTTCTGAATGTAAAAACTTGTGAAAAAAATTTGGCGTCAATTATAAAAAATAGTTTTCAACCCGAACTACATCCTTAAAATAAATCTGTACAAATTATTCTCTCGCGTATCTTGTATCATGTCGGTTTTTAGATACCGGTATATGGTACCGGCATTTGACATTCGTACGATGTTGCTTCCTATATGGAATTCAAAGGCTGACGAGCGTCGCGACAGCCTCGAGGACTTCCTTTTGCGGTCGTCAAGGTGCCAAGAAACCCGGGATACTCTCGCACGCGCGTTTTCACCGCATTCAAGTCAAAGAGGCAGAAAAATTTTCTGTACCCCCTCCTGAAGCCATGATTGCAGCAATTGGCTCCGATGCGACTCTGAGTTTCAAGCTACAAGGCTAATTGACATAGTCAACGATTAATTGAATTCAATTCAGAGATCACTGCGAACTTGGTTACTGCGAAATGTTGTTTTTTCTTTCTTTTCACAACTTTCTAATCAATTGTCTCACGTCAGACATCAGACGAATGGAATAATAAAATCCTTGGCCTTTGCTTTCGGCCGATTATAAAATGTTATTAATCCAATGCCCACACGGTCATTCTAGACCCGATCAAATCGGCTCCATAGCCTCCGGGCTATTTAATGCAAAAAATAATTGCACGCTCTCTAGAATATAAAATTATATTTTTCGCGATCAAGTAATTACGGCTATTATAACGTTTTACTTGTATTAAAGAACCGATTCATTTTTTGATTACAGGTAAGCTTCGCGATCAGACAGCTGCCTGCAGTATCTCACCTTGAACACGCGAACCATATTTCAAACCATGGTCTAGGATGCCTGAAAAAAGTGAAAAAAAAAAAAAAAATGGCTTGCAGTCGTGTAGAAATTGGAGTTTTGGCTCGTAAAAGTAAAGCGAATCTAACGCGAAGAAGATAGAGAGACGCCGGCTCCCACGGTGGTCGGGGTTCCAACTTTCGAAACAAAACGAGTAAAATCTATGAGGTATCGATAAATCAAAGTTTATTGGTTTACTCGTGGACGGGTTTTCGGGGTCCTTTAATTCGTCGCGGTCTCGAAATCTCGCCGACAAAGCTGAAACAGTGACAAATACAAAAGTTGTAAGCACACCTAATTAAGTCAGACACAATTCTCGGAAGGCGTTTTGCGGTCCTCGGCCGTCATTCCGTCGTTTGTTGCATATACCTATACCTATATATCGCGAAAATTTTATGTATACGTATCTATACAAAATTCCACGAACAAAATAAGATATAGACGAAACGGTCTCGGTTCGCTCGAGTTTTTGTTAAAAAGTATAAAAGGAAATAACAAAAAATAATAATAAATAAGTGAGCGAAGAGAGCAGATCCTCTTTCCACACGAGGCAGAAAATTTTTATCGTTTGTTTGTCATATCGTCTTCACCTACGCCCGTCTTTATCCATTATTCTATCTTTATAATTTATACTAGAAAAAGAAGAAGAGTTTTTGTAACGCTGATCCCGGTTATAACTTATTGATAAATACACACGATGTTTATATTAGCCAACTCGGGTCTCTTGCACCAACGGGCTTGTAACCCGAAACCGACCCGAGCCTTTAATTACGGGTATCGATGGTGCAGCCACAACTACAGGGTGGCCGATATCAAGCGATATTCATCGGCAAACAATGACTGACAGGCTCACAGTCGTTGCGTAAGCCAACGAGTGTATATCTAGTTACGTGAATTCAGCGATTATTCAAACATTTCCTCATTTTTTTTTCCATCCACCGAACCTTTCCGTTAATTTTGTTTCCTCGAATCGATCAATTAACATAAAAATAATAAATAAAAGAAACGGATTACCTGTTAGGACAGACGTCGAGTTACGTATTATAGGCTCAGACAGGAATGATCCGCACGAAAATAGTAATTAGATATTTTAAAAGCTGTCAAAGAGAAGGCTCTGATCGAGGTTGAATTTTTATAGGTATTAACAGCCGTTTAACTATGGACATTAACTGGTCAGATTAGCTCGATGTTTTTAACCGGTCAATTTGCAAGTTTAAACGCTGTACCCTCCTCAATATGAGTCAGCAGGATACGGCCTTTTCTTATTCCTTCGATGTACAGTGGAGCCTCACCTCTTCAATCGCTTAACCCTTCACAGTCACACTGGGTGAAAACAACCCATCTTTTTATATTTTT
>JAFFZH010015449.1:29320-41106 GCA_018420115.1 Euura saliciscinereae | reverse complement strand
GCTAACTTCTTCATCGTTAAAGATATTGCAACGAGCTTTGTAACATCAATTTGGAGCACTGGAGAGTATTCTTGGTATTTTTACAGAATTTTCGTGCTTTATGATCGTCCGCTTCACTCCCAACTAACGGAGTAGCTCAGGTGGTAGCGTAAAGTTCTTATCCCAGTAATGGCCATTATTATTTATTGAATCTCTTTCAGTTGGATTTCGTATCTTAAATCATATCGTTTGTCTCGGGTGCCACTTCCTTGTCTGACGATACAAACTCAACGAAATTAATGACATGTTCGCAGGTGCGTTTAGCACACTCGTCACTCAGATCTATGGCCATGGGCTGTTTATCCTTTACTTCCAACAACCACAGCCACCAACTGCGACTTGGAATTCATACGAGATGTTTGACGCGTCTGTCTGTGTGTTTGTGTGTGTGATAATTTATCGCCTCTCCGCACGAAAGCCTAACAGGTAGATAGAGTAGACGGGCCGGATGTATATGACAACGACGAAACTGCTTTGTCTCACTTCCGTTAACCAGTTCTACCAACGCAACGGCCATAATTCACCCCGTGCGAGAATTTTCTCATTCGAGAGCTACGTCTATATCCCAGCCCAAGATGAGGGTTGGTTTTTTGGTTGGACTACGGGCTATTCTAAGTATTTTCTTTCCGAATGAATCACCAGACGAGGAAACATCGTGTGGACTTGATCCTGCTATTTCAAAGTTTGATTCAAATCACGTGAATCCATCAGGGGCGGTTTCCTTTCGATCATTACAATACAGAGAGGAAATCCTTCTTCTACCCTCATCTGTTTGTTTTCCCTTTTTTTATCTCTTTGTGCGGTGTGCAATTTCCGTTCCCATTAGCTAGAAGGATATCCATCCGGCTTGGCTCAGTCGCGAGAAAACATCCCTCACTTTTTCTGGGATCGATCGATCTCGCAGAAAAAGTTTGACGGAGCTTCATGCGAAATCGAGGTGCTATTTATTCTGCTTTTGACTTTGAGTGACATTGAGATCAGGTGATCAGGGTCCGCGAAACATTACACATGGCTTTTGATCAAAGAAGTTGATGACAATTTTTCATTCCTGGAGGATATCAGCGTCATAAAAATATTCAATTTTGACCTCGATCCTCCGACACTCTAGCCTATGAAATGGTGATCCGGTCGAGAAAAGCGGTCATAACCGTCGTATGCGATGTACTGTAAAGTTTACAATTTACGATATGTATGTTATGTTATGGGCAGAGAAATCGAGAATTTTACGACCCTACTTCTGATCGCCAGTGGTCAATAAAATGGCGAAGTACCTTCGAGGATGAGGCACGAGACTTTATATTCTGTTTATTCATTGGAACGTTGAAACGTCATCCGGTAATGTGGTGATCAGAGTTGCTGATATTGATGTGAATCGAAGAGAACTGTCGTGGAAACAATTCTATCAGTTCCAGTAGTCGATAATATGTGGAGGAGCCTCGAGCACCTAAAGGTTGTTTGGATAGTTGCTGCAGACATGTTACCTAGATGTGTTCATTTTTCGGAAGGTTTGTTTTGTAAAATTAGCCACGTCGATAAATCGAATCAAACTGAGGCAGACATATTTACACAATAATTGAATCGCTCGTTGAAACAACATGAACGTAAATATAATGAGATTAGAGATTTTGAGAGAGGTAGTACTTTTGTTCTGTGCACAGTAACGGTGCTTTTTAAAAAAACCTCTAATGCATCAGTTGAGTGAAGTAAGCATAGAAATATTAAAAAGAAGCACTTCATTCGTGCATTTTTGAACGCTTTTCAGTTTACAGAACAGTACTTTTTCTGTACTTGTGAACAATGCTTCAGATACATGGACCAAAAGTACTTCTTTCTCTTTTGTACGCTTTGACCTAGAAAAAAGTACTCTTGATGAGTATTTGAACACGTAGAAAAGGTGCTTTTTAGAAAGCTCGAATGCATCATTTGAATGGAGTGAGTATAAAGTACTCTGGTAGAATTACTTTTATTGTATTTCTAAAGTATTCAGTCGTTTAGATCACAAGAATATGCAAAATGGTGAATGAATTTAATACAGTATAGTGATTTTACTCCCGTAGATTGGAATCCGAAGTACCAATAAAGTATATTTACAGCCGAACTACTGCCTAGTTATGTTTTATTCAGCAACCATTTTTCTTGCCCACTTACTCAGCCTTATTTATTGGATCATTTCGCTGAACCACCTCGAATCCTGTTAGTCTATTCGTGGCAGTAACCCTCAGGACTCCTTCATTCCTTGACTCTCCGCTCACTGCAGTCATTGGAGGTTTTCGGAAAAAGTTTACATAGGTGAGAGGTGGCCCCGTATCGTGTGATAAAAGGAGGAAAACCCGACTAGATCTAATTTGGTGCGAAAAACAAATTCTGATTGAGACAAATTGGTGCAGGATTCTTATTCGACGGAGAAAATTACCCGGGGTGGAGGACGAGCCCCTATTGTGTTATCAGAGAACCCATCCAGGATCTGATCAGCCCTCATCGGTCTCGATTGATTACTGGGGAATCAGTCGAGGAGAAAGTGGCCTTCTGACAAATCGAATTTTCCGAAGTTCGGATAGTTGTAAAAATATTGCTTCTGAATTGCACCGAAATCGTGACAAACTCAGAGCAAAATTGGATCACAAGCACCACAGTCTCACAATATTGTACCAGCGATACGACGCAGTGACTGAAAAATGTCAGAATTCAGGAAATATTGTGAGTGTTGAGCAGTATTGCATGCTGCCTGAGTTGATTTCGTTTGATTTGAGAAAGTCGAGACGACATCGTGAAAAATCTGATGAAATCTTTCCACGCAGTGGCCTCCTATGACCCATTTTGCGTCATTTCGCTTCATCCTGCGACATTTTTCCACCCTTTCAACAGAATCGTTATCATCCTGCAGGTAGGATATTACCCCAGTCATAAATCATTCTCCCCGGCGGTATCTTGCGTCGACTTACGGGTCACAGATGACTATATTTTTTTTCTGTAAAAAATGAGGTTCCTCATAAAACCTCGTTTCCAGAATAGCACCACCCGAAGAAATACTGAAATGGAAAGTAATGGAACGGAACGAAAGAAGCTTACCACTCGATCAGATTCTCGATTCGATAAAAACTGACAAAAGGATGAAGATGGAGAACACGGACTGCTCGAATGGACAATGGGACGTGATTCAAAGGAGGCGGACGATCCAAATAAACGATAAAAATCAGAGCTATGGATATTTCCATCTGGGAAAAAGTCCGTAGACATGATTATATTCAATCCGGTGAGAGAAGATCGTGGGAGAAGAGGAGGAACGATGGAAAACCCAATTCGCTGCAGGAAATTCAAGGTCAAAAGGTCAAGGACCTTTGCCCACTGTCTATCAGAGCCATAAACAAGGTTACGAGATGGGGAACGGAAGGATCTCGAAATCCAATATCGGTCGACTTTTCCGATGCAACAAGATTATCGTGACAAGAGCAACTGCAAATTGAATGCTTGAAAGATGCTGCAAGAAAGTGTCCCTTCATTTTGATCTGGGAACGTGAAAGGCATCATAGAGATCTGACAGAAATATTTCTTAATGGTGTCCATTCCCTCACAACAGATGTTACCCTCCATCAGTCTGACAGTATAATCGTAAAAGCAGCCGATTGTATTGTGATGGGAATGTAGAGCAGACATTACGAGATCTGATGGAATCCCATTTCGTAATTAGCGAGCTTTGAGATTCTGCCATCACTTTAGTTGTGGTGCTCTCGGGAGTTAGAATCCCAAATCAGCTCTCCTATGATACGGGTATATGCACTTCTAGGATTTGCACGAATACCCAGAACCCTGAAACCCGGATATCGATTGACATTGAACCTGGAAGTTAAATGTGTTCGTGGCGTGTGACGGATGCGGGTCGGGAGTAAAGAGTTCTGACGGGCAGGAAAAAGAGCTGTACGAACCTGCTCATCTGCCACGAGGCGTAGAATCCTGGTGTCGTTACGACTGGCATGAAGGCGACCCAGACGAACATCGTGAATGTGATGTCGAAGTGGGCACTGTTGTCGTAGGTCTCCACCAGAGCGAGTTTGGCAAGCCTGGAACGATAAAAATGAAATAATGAACAGAGTAATGGCCGCATGGTGCATGGTGCATCATCGAACCGACCGCAACCACTGAGATATTCTGATGCCAAATATGCTCTAACCGCAATCCACTTATCTCAAAACTACGGACTCCAAGTTCTGCGGTGAAGAGTAAAATTTGGCTAATATCGTATTCATGAACTCAGGTCACGAGGATTGCGAGTACTTTGAATAAAAATCAGCTTCTCGTACCCACTTGGTGACCTCGAATCTTGCGAAAAAAAATTCGATTGCATATTTGATGAGTACTTTCCGATGCATAGAGTCTCATCAAAGAGCTCCTTCTTTGTAGTCGTTATGGAAAAAAAGTTCGTAACATTGACGAACTGGTGGCAGCGGTGGGATACGTACTTGCAGAAATAAATTGAAACCAGTTGCACGCGGCATGATGGAAATAATGGATGAAGGTTTGACGGTCGATCGATTGAAGCAAACGCTGCGTGGGCATGAGACACGAGTGCTTCATGGCCAGCTGCTTACTGAACCAAACTTGAGGGAGTCTTATGAATGAAAATACGGAAATTTTTCTACTAGATCGACAAATGGATAAAAACTACTTATGGAATCAGAATTTTTTTTACATTGAAGAACTATCACCCAATATAATTTTCGCGGGATAACAAAATAAGTGTCACGGACTAATCGCTGTTGTGATCTCTAACATCTTGGAATATTTTTAATTTGGGACGAACTTTAGGTCATTTTTGTAATCTAAATCGTAGAAAAATTACCGCAGCACCAATTTGGGAAGAAATGACAAAAAGTTCACACTTCAAGACAAATCAAGTGGTTCAATAATTTTTCTTTCCGTTAGAAGAGAAATCAATAAAATGTCGGCTTCTTGGTCTTGAAATCAGTGAAAATTCATTCTGTAAAAATCTGCTAGTTAATCTGACAATTTAGTTGGGAAGATTTGAGTCTGTTTGAGCATGCATGGTTCGAAATAAATCCTGGCCGCGTTAGCCAGTAGATAAAGGAATACATTTAAACCTCGGAAAGCCTCTTTTTCGGAGACCGAATAAAAGCTCAAAAGAGGTTCAGAGTGACTCCGAAAATCCCCTATTTGAATAACAAAGTAGGATTTCCTGTACCCTGTAGTCGGGGCACTTAACCCATTTAACACTTGAGTCCATAAAATGAGGGACGTGACTAACCACCCTGTCTACAATCCGACAGTGTCTCAAGTCTCTGAGCCCTTTCAAGCTTTAAGCAAACGTCTGCCTCGCTAATTTAACCTGATATCGCAAGGATCTTATAAAATTCTGAGTCAATTACATTTCCAGAAAATTGAGGTTCAAAGTTCAGGAAGAAATCCGTTTGATCTTCGCTTTTCGTCTTTCGTTTGCTCAGAATCAAGTTTGCAACGTCAGAGAACATGAGAAACCTTTTCTTCTTGAATATACAGAGATTCTATTCGGACTGAAGGTGATCTAATCATTGATAAGGAATTGGAAGATCGCAGAGTTTGTTTGAACTAAGGGAACTTATTCATAACTGTTGGATGAAAAGAAAATGATATTGAAAAATAACATACACTCCGAAAAATTGGATACGTCAGAGTTCAAGACTTCAAAGAATTCGTGGGATTCCACAGATTTCACTGAGATTACGAAATCTCCGAAAGATTTCAAGATACTTTCAGGGATCTGACAGGACTTCAAGATACTTCGAAGTACCTTTTAATACATGGTCCATTTTAGCACTACAATGTGTACTTTATACTACTTCAAGGTACTCTGTGCCACATGCTACATGTGACTCGGTAGTATTTTATTAAGCACGTTATGGAATTTCGAGATACTTCATTGAACTCTATTTGACTTCAAAGTACTTTATAGGACCTCGTGGTACTTAATGGGACTTCATAGTATCTCATTGAACTTTACAGAACTTCGTGGTACTTAATGGGACTTCATAGTACTCCATTCCATTAAACTTTGTAGTACTTCATTTATTGTGACCCTTCTTCAAGACTGCATAGTTCATAGTACTCTTTAGTACTTCGAGGAATATCAATAGGTACTTCATAGAACTCTACGGGACTTTAAAGTACTTCATAGGACCTCATCGTGCGATATAAGGCTTCATAGTTCCTCGTGGCACTGCTTTGAGACTTCAAGCACTTCATAGTACTTTGTAGGACTTTTTGGGAATCCAAGGTACTTTATATGACTTCATAGTATTTTATGGTAAGACATGGTACTTTGTGGTAAATCATGAAACTTTGTAGTACTTTGTTGAACTTCCTCGAGACTTCATAGTATTTTGTAGCACTTCGAGGTATTTCATAGTAATTCAGGGTACTTTATGGTATTTCATGGGACTTCAGAGTACTTCGCGATGCTTCAGGGTTCTTTTTGGCACTCTATGGGACTTTATGGGATTTCATGGACTTCAAAGATTTCATGGTATTTCATAAATCGTTGTACAGCCCGGTATATGGTTCAAGATTGATAAACTCTTCGACAATAATGAAAAACAAACTTTGGACAGCTCCGTGGAACTCGATAAGATGCCGAATAAAATCATCTGCTATACAAACGTAACGAAGAATTGCGAAAAAATGAATTATTCCCCATCTTATCACAGACCCAAAGACTCGGGGGGCTCCGTTCTTCGATCCATATAACTTCATCCAGTATAATCCGTCGATTTGTACGCGCTGGTAAGCTGGAATAACCTCACGCTTTTATCATTCAAACTAACGGATACGAAAATTTCTTGGAATAACTCTCGCTTTTCGTTTCGCATTTACAGAAGCGACGAACAATTTTCGTTGAATATTCAACGACAATTGTCAGGAACTTTGAAAGAGAACGGCAACGAGTACATCGATATATTATTCTAACTGTGATTCTTGATAATATTTCCTTAAAAAAAAATAGTGAAAAAACAAAAAACGACGTCCAAGACAGAACCAGTGGTCAGTGAACAATTGGACCCGGCTATAGCTGCTTTCGCAAGGGAATAAAACGGAAAAAAAAATTCCGGACGAAAGGAGATGAAGTGAACTGAAGTCAGGAAGAAAAGTGTAAAGTTTATGGAGTTTAAGTTTAAGTTGATACACGTGAGGGATTGTTTTGTCGAAAGGAAACCGTGCCTCCCCTCAAGCGCGGAAAGTCATCCACCCTTATCTCTACCTGGCAGAGAAACCTTGTATTAACTTCGTGACGGAACCAGATCCGGAAGTTAGCCGACGACGCGACGGTCCGGGACCAGGGACTACGACGAAACTCACATCAATTGAAGAGGACTAGTAAGTACTTTGGTAATGAACTTTGTACAAGATTTTAATAATTTTTGCGCTGTACTGGTCCCCTTAATTCGACCTCCATATCCAATCACCTTCTACACGCAATCTGGGGTCAAGAGAGAATAATTGATTCCATTTCCTTGTTGCCAGTTGATTCTCGATCAATTGCAGCGTTCCAAAGTGAAGCAGTAACATTTTTTAACACTAATGTGCTCGCCAAGTACCGTGAGAAGAAAGAATCGACAGTAATTCTGATTCCTTGTAACTGTAATGGATTTTCAATAGACTTTGTTGTCCCTAAGTATGTCTCTGAGTCTCCTTAATCCGCTTTCAGTGACGCCGATCGGTAAAACTTTCCACATTTATCATTCCAACGTTCCCCCATCGCTGTGTATCTATGGAATAACAAGACTGCCGATAAACTTTAAAGTTGGAAAGAAAAAGTTTCATTTTATGGATACCAGGAGACCCGTTTCGAAGAATCCGATAGTTACCGGGGGACTAATGGCATTATTCTTGGAACCGGTCCGCCGAGTCGGATTCAGGGTATTACTTCTATTTACTCTTCGTATTGGTACCTTCGGACACACATTGAGCCGGATCTCGCCGGTGAGGATCGTTCGTGCGAAACTCCATAAAGTTCTCGGTACAACGTAGTTCCAGTACACTTGGAGCGTTAATGTTCACGGCAATTCGTTCCAACACCATTTATCCAAACATTATATGTATAGCTTTTATCATCCGCCTCCAGCCCCGTGATACGAACATACGATTCCGGGACTGCTCGAGCTTTTCGTTCGCGCGTAACGGTCATGATAATGGTGCACAACAACACCAAGCGTGGTTTGGTAGTGAAGCGAAATGTGGAGCTTCTTTGTTCTCCTCGTTTTGCACTGATATGTCGAACTCAGAATCCGCTGATCGAAACCGGAAGTGGAAACGGTTCAAAAAACATATTGGAAAATCGTTCTAGTGATTCAAGTCAGCGGTTCCTCAGATTCTTGAGTATTTTTTAGTCACTGCTTCACTCACCTCAACACCATGAGCGGACACGAACATATCGCGAAGACGGTGACCATGAAGATGAGGTACTTCTGGGTTCGTTTCTCCTTCCGGACATCGAGTTCGGCTTCGTAGAGGTCGTAGCCTCCAGAAATACCAGATAATCCAGCAGCACCTCCGACACTTACACTTCCGCTCTCGCGTTTGCCGTCACGACCAGTTCTGGAACATGATGACATTCAGGAAATCATCAATTTGCACATGTCGATAACGAAAAAAAAGAGACAAGTCCAGAAATTGAAAATTGTACAAGAGTTGTAAGATGATATTCGTTGTTGCTGGATATGATACAGAATGTGAATGATGTTTGCACATGTTCAGGAGTGTTTATTCGGTACTTGTTCCCACGAATAAGTTCGATAAGCTCAATGTACTGGCGATTCATCCAGATACGAAACCTGAGGCTTACGGAGATTGACCAGAGATTGCAGAAGCTTGTAAGAGGATTACAGAGATCACAATGAATACCTCAGATTAGAGAAACAAGAGATGACATAAAAATTGCAGAAGGATTATCAGGATTTGGGAGGATTTTAAGCTGGATTATGTGAGACCTGTGTAGTACACAATATCACGTCCTGGTATTATCAATCGAGACTGAAAGAAAATTTGAAATCTCCTCGACTTTTGTTGAGAAAAACTGGAAATTTTTGTATTTTCTGAACTGCAAATGAAAAGGACTGCAACTCGTAACTTAAATATCCTTCTTTTTGTTAAAAATCCTGATAACCTCGTGCAAAAGGGGTTCAGGAAATTCTCGGTGTTTATAGATGGGTGAAAAAAATCATTAAGAAAGTTGAACAATTTCACGGTAAGTATGCCAAAGATGGTGGCTGGTAAGCTCGCTGAGTGAACGAGAATCCAAGTTTTTATGACAGCCGTTTTCCACTTTTAACGTTGAATATTTAGGCCTGTTTATCATAAAGCTCAGCCAGTCAGCCGTGTATCCACAATATCCTGCGGATATTGGAGTTCGGAAAATTCAGGTCTAGAATGTACGCGAATTAATTGTAAGCACGGATGTTGGTGCAGGAATTAATGAAAATTTGAGAGGAAGTTGCTAAACCAACGGTAGATACAGTCGCGAGCTTCACGTATCTGAATTTTCGTTGCAAGTCGTGATGCTACGGCCTGGTGAAGATTTCGAGGTTGAACATGATCAGATTGCGAATCTAGTGCGCAGAGTTTCCGCGCACGATTCTGCGCAGGTCCGTAGTAAGGAGTGGGATATTGTTCAATGTTTATATAAGTGAAGCAGCATCCTAAATTCGTTCACGAACTGTGAGGGAAATGGAAAAAAACTCAACAAATTTTTACAAAATTAGGATTTGCTCAACTTAGAACCGATTAGATTTTCACTTTGATTGAATTGATTTGATTGATTTGAATGAAATTGTATACGACATAGTTTTTTGTATCGCTGATCACGAATCTGAAGTCAATTTAGCAAAATTTCGATTCCGCGTATTGAATATGCTGCAAAAAAAAAAAATGCAAACATTTGGATTTTGATGAAAAATGATACTCGTAGGTTTTTTTGTACCAGATGCAAAGAAACGCGACAACAATATCAAAGCTTGTCGTTATCAGAATGTGAAAGTGACATAGGATGGAGTCGTATCAAAAACCTCGAGGGAATCGGAATAAAATACAATAGAAGGCATTGGATCGTTGGCTCCAAAATAACGAGCGTCTGGTGATTCTTCTGTACAACAATTCTACTACAGTAAAATAAGTTTTGGCCCCTCCAGACGCATATATCAATCGGAACTCTTGCGGTAGTTTTACCTCAAGACATGTTGTGCATTTGATTGAGAATTCACGAGGCAAAATGAAAAGAATTTGTGTAGTCGAAAGGTCAGTATTTCTGACAAAACAATTCGCATAACTCAGAAGCATCAAGTATCCTATGTTTCTTGTCTTCGAACACTTTGTCTCCTTCACGAGAAGTGTTAGAAGTAACAGAGCATCGATAAACACATTCGAGTCGTTTTTCTAGAAGACGTAATTTTCCATCTCAATCGATCATTCAAACGGTATTCAAGATTTGGAGCAAGTCGTCTCACAATTTTGCCATATCAAGATGCCAACAATATTGAGGAAATGTTGATACAAAATCACATTTTGTGGATTCTATCGTCTGCTTGATAATGACCATCGATACTCGCTCCAAGGTAGATAATCGAGCCGAGTTGTGTTCCAGGGACAGTTTTATTTTTCCTAATCTCAGAACTTCTTCTAACTTCTGTCTGCAGCTTTTGATGGCGTTCATTCAAATTCCCCGATTGCTGCTACAATTTGAATATCTTCCAATCGATTCGATTTAGATTTGAAGAAAAATGGTGGCGTTTCATTTCCATCTCCCCCGAATTTTTTACTATGATTGAGTCGGTCGTTATCTCCGAACTATTTTATATCGGATTCGGTGGAAACAATGGGAATAGAATAATTACCGAGGGGGAAGTAACTCGTTGAAGTGACGTCCATGAATTAATTCGTAATTCGCCCGAACGAATGAGAATTATCTTAATTATTGGGAATAAATTAACAGAAATAATACAAAGGATTGAATTGAAATATTCAGATATTTACTTGAGTTACAGTGAATTAATTGAATTGAAAGAACCGAATTGAATTGGGTCGAATTACGTTGAATTACGGTCAATTAAGTTGAATTGAATTGAAATTGAATCAAAGTTAAAGTTGAAGTTCAATCAAGTTGAGTTGAGTCGAATTAAGTTGAATTCAATTGAAGTTGAATTAAATTGAATTTAAAAGAATTAGGAAGAATTAATCTGAGTTATTTATTTTCATGTTGAATGAAATTGAAGGTGAATTCAATTGAAGTTGAATTAGGTTGAATCATTTCAACCGTCAAAATTCATGTGTCCCTCAAATCTTGATTCATTTTCAAGCTGAATGAAGTTAAAGGTGAATTGAATTGAAGTTGAATTAGGTTGAATTGAGAAAAATATATACCAAATAATCTGAATCAAAATAATGACGTTGAATTGAATGAATTATTCCGAATTATTGCAACCCTCAAAATGAATGTGTCCCTCAAATGTTGATTTATTTTCAAGCTGAATGAAATTGAAGTTGAATTGAAGTTGAATTGAAGTTGAATTGAAGTTGAATTGAAGTTCAATTGAAGTTGAATTGAATTAAATGTGAATTGAATTAAAGATGAATTGAATGGAAGTCGAATTGAAGATGAATTGAATTGAAGTTGAATTGAATTGAAGTTGAATTGAATTGAAGATGAATTGAATTGAAGTTGAATTGAAGTTGAATTGAATTGAAGTTGAATTGAATTCAAGTTGAAT
>JAFFZH010015449.1:16949-29310 GCA_018420115.1 Euura saliciscinereae | reverse complement strand
GAATTCAAGTTGAATTGAATTGAAGTTGAATTGAATTCAAGTTGAATCGAATTGAAGTTGAAATTAATGTGTCATCGAAATCTTGACTTATATTCCCGTTGACAATTACCAAATTCAAACTTCTTACACTGCATGGTAAAGGGCGGATTATCCTCTCGAGTCCCTAACGATGAGGGTTGGTCTCAATAGGCCGGGGTGAGAAGGTGATTCAATGACACAGCCAACCCGCCTGAAACAAGCCACTCCGGACCACTATTAACGGTTTCATTTGCTCGAGGGCATCTGTAACACACCTGGTTTGTGGAAAGGACCTCGACCCCTGAAACCCTCGGAGGGCCAAAGTGTTAAAACCGAGCGAAACAGTCAGCATGCTATTCTTCCAAATTACCAGATAATTGTTCTTCGAAATTACGAATGCGGTGGTTTTTGTTTTCGAATTCGAATTCTTTGGAACTTTTTGGGAGTAAAGAAGATTCGTGAGCAGCGATACAAAAGACCGTGTGATACCAAATTTCATTCAAATTCGTTGATCTGTTCTCAAGATTTGCCTAATTTTTATTGTACTTTTCAGAATTTTGTTATTTGAATAATTAAAAAAGTACCGAACATGTCGAAGTCAAAATCGAATGAGTTCTAAGAAGTAATTTCCTCCTGGCCTTTGACCTTTTTTTATTCTTATGAAATTGTGGAGCTTCTGCAATAGGAGTATAACAGCACCTCGAAAGCTTCATGAAACGCGTGGAAATACTTCGTAGAGAATCCTATTCAGAAAGGAGTGACGTACAATTTTTTTTTTGTTCTCTTTGCTTCCCCATCAAAGGAAAACTCGCACAATGCAAGTTTTTACTCTGTCTCCAGATGCCATGGAGCGAAATGCACTCAGGAATCTATTGATTTTTACCTCCGACTTCGAACCAGCTACAAAAACCTGTAGAAACCACAATCTTGTGAAATATTTCAATTGTTATCTTCTAAAATCTCTCTCGATTTTTTCAAATTCCCTGACATCATTTGTAACCTTCGAAATATTCTGTAATCCATCACGATTTTTGTCTGCAATATCAAGGGAATTTGGAAAAAAAAAAGGAAGGATCGTGTCCGCGAATCGTTTTGGCAAAACATCCTGGCGACATTCTAGATTCCGTGTTCTATTTTCGGACAAATTGTTAATCGATTTTGATTATCGCTCGTTATAATTTCGGTCAACGCCATATAGTCCGTCGATTGGGTGCAGTGATCCGTTACGATTTTATGATACTTTGAATTTCATCAAACTTTCGAACGTCAACCTTCGTCGAGCTAGAGCTTCTTGAAATGGGAATTTAATCCTCCTTCCTGGCTGATACTTATTTTCAACTCATCAATCCCTCCATTATTATCGGTTCGGCATCTCAGCCCATGAATTTTAATCCTTATCGACGTTTTATGGCATGATTCATCCTGCGGTTTTCCACTCGATGGATTCTAGGAAAAAATTCTCACAAAAATTCATAAAGCTTTTTTTTTGTCAGCCAACGAAATCAGACAGAACAACTTTCCAGACGTGTAATTCTGGGCTAACATTTCCGATTCTTGAATTATGCACAAATTTGTGGAGTTTTTTTTCAAATGTTGTCAACAGTTTTCTTTCGGAATGATCCAAACGACTTTTTGATATTCAGTTTTCATTTTTTTTTTTTTTTTTTTTTTGACTATTCTCGACGGGATGGTTTCGTTATCTCGAAACATTTTTCTACAAACCAGAACATTGAACTTTTCTCTGGAGTATCGTTAAAGTAGACAACAAAGAAAACGAAAGTAATTATCGCGATCATTCCAGATAGAATTATTATTCGGAGTCGTGGAATCGAAATCCTTTGTTGGTGGTTCAGTGTTCCGTGCAATTTTGAGATCAGACGTGACTTAATTATTTACGAAACAAAGGATTCTCAGGACCAGAGTTCAACAAGTTTCTATTGAAAATTCTATCAACAAATACTCCAAGACTTCATGTAGTCAGATGACTTCAAGTGACTGCAACTGACTTCTAGTAACTCCAACTGACTTCCAGTGACTCCAACTGACTTCTAGTGACTCCAACTGTCTTCTAGTGACTCCAACTGACTCCAACTGACTCCAAGTGACTCCAACTGTCTTCTGGTGACTCCAACTGACTTGAGCTGAGAGATGTTGAGTTGGAATAAATATAGGGGTTGAGGAATGGGATGAGTGCAATTTTTTTTGCCATAAGGGGATTCATGGATATCTCCACAGTCCGATAAGATATCGACTTCGTATTTGCGTCAAACAATTGCTTATTGAAATACCTAGAAAGTAGTTTGAGCATTTTTTTAAATTCGACTCCTAAGGGAATGAGAAGCCGTGGAACCAATTATTGAGGCGCGAAGCGCAATGCAGGGGCGGAGCCCTTAGTAACAGATAATAAAGAAGACATTGAACAATAAACTTTCGACAAGACGCTTACAACCGAATAGAACGAGTTAATTATCCCTCTGACCCGTCGACTCGTTACATATGAGAATCCAAATCGGAAATTTGATGTCAAAATGTCGGCACCCCACCCTGCATATCATTCGAGGAGTGGAGGGGGAAGGTTTCCAAAGCTGCCACGGGTAGCGCCATACTATTTCCCACGGAGACATCACGTCAGTACTTGTGACGACGGAAAAAAGTTATGACAAAAGCCGGCTTTTCTGTAAGCGCTGATGTGTCATCCGTCACGTAGCGGTAACGTCGATGTTGTAAAAAGTCAGTCCAGCACGAAGTTCCTAATGGCAATATAAATAAGCGGCCGAAGTCCGTCGGGTCTAGTCTAACAGATGGGAGACGGTGTGAAGAAGTCGAGAAGAAACTAAAACCGAGAAGTCGTCCGTCGGTCAGCATTGCCGGACGACTTCTTCTTCTTCTTCTTCTTCTACTTCTTCTTAGGGGATGGAAAAGATCAAGCGCTTACGTGATGTCGTTGCTCGCCCGACTACCGTGTCGGGAGTACGAATCCCTTGATCGAGCCTCGAACATAGCAACTGCCAGGGGACCCTCTTGGGTCTGAAGTTCTCTGCTCGCTTTCACGTAAAGGTAGGCTGTTACCGTCAGCGGCGCGACGTACCTGTAATCAGAAATTGACGGGGCTTAAATGAATTTCTGGCTTACGCTGAGCTTCTTCGTTGGAAGTTCATGGGGGCTCAGCGTCTCGGAATTCGACTGATGAAAATAATTCTTCCAGACATGATTCGAAGAAGAACAACATTTTGACCATTGTTTCAAGGGAAACAATAGAAGACAGTAACATCTTATCCACAGTTCATTACACAAGGAAAAATGGACTTTCTCCAAAATCAGTTGTCGTAAGGTTTCAGACACACGGTTTATCCGACTATGTCTCTCGACTTCTCATTTTCTTCGGAAAGCAATTCGTCATCGTTTGAACGAGGGAAATTAAAGAACAACATTTTTGGACCAAGTTATCAGCAAAAGAGTGACTAGATTGTCGCTGAATTTCGATAACTGACCATAACTTATCACAGGATTTTTCTTTCAGAGTTTCCCTCGTTAATATGACGGAGAGTTGCTTTCGAACGAAAATAAGACGTCGAGAGACATGATCGGATCAACCGTGTGTCCGAAACCTTACGACAAGTGTATTTGACCAAATTCAATTTTTCGATGTGCAATGAACTTTGGATAACGATTTTTGGAGATATGATTTGAAAAGAAAGAGCGTCGAATGATCATTCAAATCACGAAACAGTATCATTGTCGAATTATTCCAGTCATAAGTATCGAGTCCACCACGTAGTGGCTGAAAATGAAACTTTGTTGAGTCAGTCAACAAAGTTTGTTTACTCAGAAAATGACGCAACCAATAATGAATAATTGTGAGTCAGTTCATTATTTATCGGTGATAAATCTCTTCATCGATCAAGAAGTAGCGCCACGAAATTCCCGATCCATCATCAGTCCATCGTGTTTTTGGTGATAACTCCCCTGTGTCATAACTGGGGATGGAACTAGATTAATTCTTACGGGAACGAACCACCAGTCAAATCCTGGAACAATCAATCTGCGCGCACCCCGGGTGAAGTTTGAAATAAGGAATAATCCTTGTGATCGTGAAAAACAGAAATTCTCTCTATGGATTCAATTTCACCGTTGAAAAAACATTCCAATATCAACATTTGTGTGATTGAAAACATGAAACGCTTTCATGTCAACATGACCAAATGTGTTCGTGTTATTTTCACGCTGATATTATGACCCTCGGAATCCTGAGGGTGAATCCTGAGGGTGAATTCAGATCGAAAATGAAAGAATAAAAAACGAAGGCAGAGAGTCGGAGTCATTTCTTATTTTCTTTTCATTAAAAAATGAATAATTAAAGCTTCATGAAAAAAATATATCCCTTGGAGTCCCATGAAGTCCTTGAAGTCCCATGAAGTCCCGTGAAGTCCCTTGGAGTCCCTTGAAGTCCCATGAAGTCCCTTGGAGTCCCCTGAAGTCCCATGAAGTCCTTGAAGTCCCTTGAAGTCCCGTGGTCTATGAAGTCTCTGAAGTCCCTTGAAGTCCCTGAAGTCCCGTGAAGTCTTTGAAGTCTTGAAGTCTGGTGTACGCCATTTTTCGGAGTAGTTCATCCCTCGGAAAAAACACTTTTTTTCCCAGAAAGCAAGCATGAAATGTGTTTTGACTTGAGCCCGTCTGTTTTTCACTTTCGAATTAGTTACCTTCATCATCTGTATTTGCTAACATGTCGATACTATAGAATGATTAGGTGTGATCGTAAATCAATCGGTGTGGCTCGGCTCGGCCCTGCCTCACCCAAAACGTTGACCATCGCTATTCCCTGATCGATTGCTGAAGCAAATGCTAGTCTTGCCAGTATCGGCTGTCACCGGCTCATGTTTCAGAATTTATCTATCGTTCGTTGGGGAATAAACCGTGTTACTTTATAGCCGAGAAAATAAAGCATCGACGTCACTTCCCATGTATCCCAAACTCGATCCGCATATTTTTTTTTCTTCTTTCTATCAATGCAAGTGTTGATGAAATTTATTGACGCAGCTCGCTATGCACGCGGTATTCAAACTCGAAAACTCTGAAATTGTATTGTGTGCGAATTCCGGGTGAGAAGATAACGATGGAATCCATAAAACTTGATACATGATGTCATATTTTTGATATTCTTGATATTTTTGAAAATGTTACATAATTATTTGACCAATAAATATATTGAGTTTCACTCATGTACAAAAAGTATACCATTAATTGATTCACTTACATTTTCATGTAATTTCATACATGAATTCCTAACCTACCTAACCTAACCTAACCATAAATTGCTTCACGTACCTTTTTCCGAAATTTCTGACTGACCTAACCTAACTTTTATTTTCTGCATCTCCTACTGGGCTTCAGGTGCACCCGGATTATAAACTTCTCGGCATTTTATCCGTCTGTGAAACTAACTTGACCTAACCTAACAGTGTTCAGTTACGTAAATAAGCCTCGCTATTTTATATCACTAGAAATCGATTCAGAAATTGGTTTTGGTCTGAATTTGTCGGATATAATTGGCTCCTCTTGAAGCTCCCGTTGGAATTTCCAAAAAATATTAATTGGCAAAAAAGTTGATTACATGTGAGACTGAAGTCAAAAATCGATAAAAATCGCCTTTTCCGACGATTTTTTTCTCCAATACTGCAATATTCTTTCTCACACCATTAAAAATTGTGATCACCCAGTTCATGAGTGACCAAAAAATGCTAATATAATATGTATATCAATTTTCATCGGGTTATCTCATATTTCCGTTCATGGAGAAGAGAAAATTTCATGGCTAAGGTCTTTAAAATCCATGGATTCGATTAAATTTCCTGAAATTTCCCTGACTTTTGTTTAATACAGCAAATTTCCTGACATTTTCCGGTTCTCCCGGTTTTCCAGCTGATGGGTGGGTAGAGTCAATTATATCAGCTCGTTATCGCAGTCGATAATGCGATCTAAATATTGGCTCGACGCCTTCAGCTCTGGGGCAAAATTTGTTATGCCTCAATTTGCCCCCAACGTTTCTGAGTGTCTTTATGACGAGGGTGTAACAGGCTAACGATACGTACATTGAGTATAATGAAGACGTAAAATTAACGAGTTAAGAAATTGAACAGCAGCCTCATCTGCACCAAGAGACGTGATAATTACAAAAGCGTGAAATTTTCTACACAAAAGCCGAGGGGGGATTAGAGTGTAAAATTTTCTTAACAATCGTTAATTGAGAGATAATTACATTAGGGTGAATACCAAGAGGTTTTTGATTTACGATACTGAAAATTCTACGCAAATTCGGCGAATCTTGTAAATTTATGATGGGATTCAAAAGACGGCTCAGCTTGTTTCTGATAATAAGTTTCAGCGTCATATATCGCCCTTCATACTCACAGTCTTATCATTTACAGTCAGTTTATAGGAAGACATAATTCGAAGAAGAAGAAAAAACTTTGATGAAAATCCCGCGGGGCTCTTAATTCACGATGAGCAAAGTTTGAGTTGAAATCCGCTCAAGAAAATTCTTTTTCACAAGATATCTGATTTTATTGAATTTTACACTCAAACAAATTTCAATAAAACTTAATCGCATCTGATCGAATTTTTGTCCCATCATAGAAGATTCATTACTTATTTATTTTTTTCTAAATCTTTATCAGGGAGGAAAACAGACGTAGAAAAATACTAGAGGGTGATAAAATGTGTGTTTGTTACCGGTCCGTTGTTTTTTTCAGCTTCTGTTTCACAAGATTAATAATAATAGAGATGAACATTTTTGTTTATTTTTCAATCGAACACAAAGTCAAGCGTTTTGAGAGAAAAATAACTTCCGGAATTTGCAGCCCTGAAATTGTGAAGTGGAAGAAGAAAATACAAACAAGTAAATTTCGTGGAACGATCGACAGGCAGTGCGAAATGTGGTTGGAAAGGAAATTTTTTAACCGAAATACGAATTTTTATTCAAACCGAACAGTTTTTTTTTTTTTTTGTAATTTATTATCGCGATTCTGATACTAAATTTGGAATCAGAGAGCGTAAAAATCGTGGAACACGAATTTTCTCGGAAATCGGATGTTTTTCGTTCACAGTTTCGGACCTTCAATTGTTTTCACTATTAGTCCAGTCGAATGAGCGAAAATGGGAAAATTATTGAGTCTATATCTTCAAATCGGTCTAATATTCAACGGACTGAAAGTCCTGACCTCTAACTGAACGGCTCGATCCACAAATTTGAATCGAAGACGTTAGAGTTAAGTTTTTCTACCATATCTCGACAACTATTGATCCTATCGTCACGAAGGTGATTATAAGAAATGAAGGTCATCAAATTTCCTATAAGAAAGGTTGTATACACTTTATCAATATCTTCGATAGTTTTTGTGTAATACAGGACCGAAAGTATCGATATTGGTACACAACCTTGTGAGAATTATGTACGTATTTACTGGTGTATTAGAGACAAACTATCGAAGATATGAGAAAAACGTATTGAACCTTTGTTGTAGAGAATTTAATAAGCTTCATTTTTTATCATAACTTCCGTGACGATAGGACCAATAGTTGTCAAGATATGATGATGAAACTGAAATCGAGCGCGTAAAATTCTAAGTGATGATTCAAAAATGGTGAAACAAACCCAAAAACATATAGAATTTATTTAAAAAAAAATGCAGTCGTATAGGTCTGTCGGTTCACTGATCACGAACTCGTCGCTCAATTTCCACAAATTCAAATTGAATGACAACAAATTTCTAAGCACACGATAAAAAAAAAAAACGGGGATTTGAAAAGCTCTCACAATTAGATGAAGCGGTCTAAATCAGCTTATTTTTTTCCGACGAAATTGTCACACGTTACACTTTGAGATGAAAGCCCCCGTCAAATTTTCAAAAGAGAATAAATATGCAGTCCGCGACCTCTAGGCTCAAAGTGCTGAATAAAGAAAAAATATTTTTTCACCCCGCAGAGCGCTTTGAAGTCGTCAAGTTTACTCTGAAAAATTGCTACGTGTTGCTCCAACGTGATGTATAACTCGTGAAAGAAATATCATATATCAAATGGCAAGAGAACATCTGGAAGCTGCCATTCCGAGCTTTGATATGCTCTTTGAATCAGCGCTCCGATTCCGTTCCTTTTCGGCAAAGTCAGGGGAATTTAAAACGGGTTACCGTACAGCTAGGGTGTCCGCCATATTCCTGTACCCGCTCCATACGTATCGGGTACCGTAACGCGCCGATAGATGGCTGGCAGTCTTTAAGGATCTCACGAGTAAATTCGCACCGTGTTGGCTACACTCACGCGTCAGTACACAGCCGAAATCGTACTCGACTCGAATGTCGTACAGTGGACGGAGGTTATTGGTAGCCAATCCAGATGAGCAATGAAAAAAGTTCTCATGCAAAATTTTCCCGTCTTTCTTTGGAATTCCGGAAAATAATTTTTTGTAATTTTTTGTGCTTCGCGAAACTGCAGTTTTGGTGAAAAATCATCGAAAATCTTCAGTAACAAAAAAGTTATCTGATCGAATTGGCTGAAATTTTTACACAGCATGTCTTTTTCAATGCCAAAAGTTCTCTGAAAATTTCATAGTGGGCCGAGCAGTGGTTCAAAAGATACATCAACGAATATTCGCACAGTGGCGAGAATTCGGCGATTATGAGGTCGCAAAAAAGTTTTTTTGGCCGCAGTTCAAAAATTCAAAGGCGGTCGCGAGTACTCAAACAAGATTAATGAATATTGATCTTGAATTTTCGAATCGTGGCCAAAAAAGAACTGTTTGCGACCTCATAATCGCCGAATTCTCGCCACTGTGCGAATATTTGTTGATGCATTTTCTGAACCACTGATCGGTCCACTTTGAAATTTTCAGACAACCTTTGGCATTGTAAAAGACACGCTGTGTATAAATTTCAGCCAATTCGATCAGGGAACTTTTGTTGGACGTCATGAACATATTCACCTACTAAGTTTCGGGTGTTTCTTGAGACGGAATAAAAGAGATTTTCTCTCGTCAGTATGATGCATTCGACCAACTGATCATCACAAACCCACCATCATCATCGTCATCGTGTATTAAATTTTCAGCAACAATCGTTTCCCAACACGCTTATTTCCTGCTTCACCACATCGATTCCACATCATTTTGTCCTCTTTTTCGAAATTTATCTGCATTCTGCTTCCCTCAATATATAGCTTTGGTAAATTGCTAGGATTCCACTGTCATGCGTTTCGATTCAGCACACATTCTCGAGTCGTCAGGCCCCCATCGGAGTCAAGGTCCGCGGCTAGCTGAAGGAATTTCTTCATTACTACAAGAACGTAGAACACAGGCACTGACACTGGTCCTCCACTTTCGTGACCTATAATATCCTCAATCTCTCATATGACTCGATCCCAACAGAGGTGTCAAATTCTTTCACATGTAACGCACTGATAATCGCTGAACATCATCTCAACGAGACAGTATCTCGTAGCTGGTTGTTGTCATTCCGTGGATCGAAATATTTGAACACTTGGTGAAGGTTCGTTATCAGTCATTCTGGACAGGAAAAATTGAAATTTTGCAAATGAATCCGAAAATCAAGTTCACAAATATCCACAAAAATTGACTGGAATCTACAAACCGAATGAACTTGAATATCCTTTCGTAGACTTTTCGTGGAGTTCCAACTTTGTTCAAATTTCGATTCGAGTCAAAATCTGTTAATCAAATCTTCAAAATTTCCATAATGATAAAGTAAAAGAAATGTAGAATCGTTACTCACGTTCCGATGAAAAGTCCCCTCATGTATTCCTGTATATCGTCAGCGAGATTCGCAGCGCAGATTCCGACGCCTTCGAACTGATTTTTCATCAATTTCTGCGGAGGCGTCATGGAAAGAGAGAGAATAAAAAATTAACTTCAAATCCCTTGATATAACAGATGAGAAAAAGTTTTAACTAGCGATTCGATATCATGTTTGAACATTTTCGCAAACAATTTGCATCGAAAGTTCACGTGGCTTGTTAGACTAGAATTTCTGCACAAAGAAACTTTTCAAACAATTCATCGCGATGGAGGGGAGTTGCTCTACACCAAACTAATTCAAACAGGGAAAAATCCATTGTTCGTACACAAGCATGAAGCATGTTTCATTCGTGTGGTCTTTGTTTTATCTAATTTTGGAAATTTTGAGAACACGATCTCGTCATGTTTTCATATTCAAGGGGAGCAGAGGGTGTTGAAAGAATTCCTAAAAGAAGGAATTTCCGGTTGTCGACTTTATTTCTTCAAGTATGCAGAAAATTCCACAGCGGGAAAAATCAATATCCGAAACGATTTTTCAGATTCCTCAGAAAACAAAAATTTGTACGAAAGTCCAATTGAAGTTCAACAAGATGAAAATTTTCACAGAATCTGCAAATTTTTCAAGAACCACGAATTTTGACAAAAAAAAAAAAAAAAATCGTGAAAAGCTACAATAATTCTTTCCAAATCCGTCTTCCTACTTTTCTAATAGTCTTACTTCGTGACATGTTGTGACGTAATTTGAAAATCGATGATTCTAAAAAAACAAAAAAGAAAAAAAAATCGCATGACTCGTGTCTTTTGTCTTCAAAAATAAAAAATATTCTATTTTCCACTGAAACCTTTGAGCTCTCGTCAGAAGGTGATTCCCGGCGACTCTAATTTCATCGTGAAAGAAATTTTTTGTCAAAGAGGAAGATTGTATGATAATTATTAATCAAGATAAGGTGAGAGGTGAATTTTTCTCGTAACATTTATGCCTTCTATTAGCTGGGTTTGATCAACCCTTAAACTTCCAAGATCATTACTGAGAGGAGACATTAAGATAAGAGTACTAACCCTTTCGAGATTTTCACGGCCCTTTAACCAACACCCTTATTCATCTGGTCGATAAAGACGCTCGAAACCCTTCGACATGTATTCAATTCATCGCAGGAAACATCCGGCCTCTCCATTCTCCCTTATCGACATTATTGTGAAAGCGAACTCATTTAGGTTGGTCAGGGTACTCGAACTCAATATCATCCTGTACAGTACTTGAGCTTGGCAATGCTGCCACTAGGTAAATGGTTTTTGTATGATATTTGGAAATGGAAATCTCTTCTTCTGAACTTCAACTTTTCAGCTTTTTACTATAAAATACTAAAATCGAGGCACTCCTTGATAAAAAAAGTCCTCACACCCTTTTTTGTTCCGTTTCGGTGCGCAGCTGGTGGCTATTTTTCTCCCACCCGCACCGATAAATCGTCAAATGAGAAGGAAAGAAAGAAAGAGAGAGAGAGAGTATAAAGTTCTTTTTACCAATATCCGGAGCCACAAGGTCGATCGACGAGTTACAGAGAGCTTGACGATAAGTTTCATGGAAACTGAGGTGAAATAAAGTTTCAAGCCAAGAACCGGTAGAAGATTTACAATTATTCGATCCGCAAAAACCAGACTCTGGTTTCCATCGCTATACGACTCGGTGCGGTCGAGCTTGCGGCCCTAAACTTCGGCAATAATTTCAGAGCTTTTTATTCAGCGTTTTTCTTTTCCAATCTAACAAAGCTGCCAAACTTTGGCTCGAGGTAAACCGTCCGGCTGGTGGTACGGTCCCAGTTATTGAACAACGTATATTCTGTATCTACAGTGTCCCTCAAAATATTCTTTTACTGAGTCAGAATTATCACAATCATTGAACAAAGAATAGAAATTTTGAATATCATGAACAGATATGATCGAAAAAAATTCAATTACCGAGGGATTAACCACTTTTCTTGAATCAAGTTCACATCTGGCTGCAAAGTCAGTTAGAGTCAGTGACTCGGTTGCAGCTAGTCGAAATCAGTGAGAGTCAGTGACTCAGTCAAAGTCAGTCAAAGTCAATCGAATTCAAGTGACCTTAGGTAAGATCAAGTCACTTGAAGTGATGTGAAGTCAGTTGAAGTTAGTTCAAGTCAGTAAGAGTCAGTTGACGTCAGCTGGGAAATTAAAATCAATTAAAGTCTGAAGTCAGCTCAAGTCGACTGAAGTTTGAAGCCAACTGGAGCCAGCTGTACTCAGCTATTTATAGTCAGTTGAAGTCTGAAGTCAACTGAAGTAAATTGAAGTCAGTGAAAGTCAGTCAAATTCGAGTGACTTTAAGTAAGATCAAGTCACTTGAAGTCAGTTGAAGTTAGCTGTGGTCAATTGAAGTCTGTTTTCAGTCGGAGTCTGAAGCCAACTGGAGTCACCTGTTATAGTCAGTTGAAGTCTGAAGTCAACTAAAGTCAACTGAAGTAAATTGAAGACAGTCAAAGTCAGTCGAATTCGAGTGACTTTAAGTAAGATCAATTTACTTGA
>JAFFZH010015446.1:28388-45753 GCA_018420115.1 Euura saliciscinereae | reverse complement strand
TTGCGTGAAACAAAGATGTTTGGGGCTTAGATGTTCAGAATTTCATGCGGAATTGCGCTATCATCTTCTCTTTCCCTTCTGTTACGCGTAGGCTTTGATATCAGTGGAAATAAGTGACGCGTTCCAGAGTTCATTACACATCGAAAAATTGACTTCTCCCAAAAAACACTTGTCGTAAGGTTTCAGGCACACGGTTGATCCGATCATGTCTCATTTTCTTTGGAAAGCAATTCTTCATCATGTGAATAAGGGAAACTGAGAAAAAAATCCTGTGATAAGTTACGGACAATTCAGCGACGATCTAGTCACTCTTTTGCTGATAACTTGGTCCGAAAATTTTGTTTTCCAATTTCCCTCATTCACACGATGAAGGATTGCTTCCCAAAGAAAATGAGACGTCGAGGGACATAATCGAATCACCTTACGAGAAGTGATTTTTGGGAAAAGTCAATTTTTCGATGTGTAATGAACTTTGGATTAAATATCAATAATTTTTGGAGTATTTTCTGTACCGATCCTCTTAATGGGTTACTCGTCAGCTCGACCATGCGGCCGGGTTGTGCACCACTGTACAGTTGCGATTTTGCCAATAATTCCACTCTCTCGAGCCCTTACAAGTTACAGCGATAAGGTTGATTGATTCGGACAGATTATTGAACTATCGTGGCGAAAGTGGTATTTCGCCGAACTGTTAAGCGATGAATACATCCCCATATTCCCAGATCCAAGGCGACCTGGTCACTCGATTCAATCTATCAGCAAAGGGATTAACCGCGGTAGCGTGTTCCGGTACAATATCATTGTATTCCTTGAGAATTCCGTTAGGGGTGGGTTACATCGTACATCTATCTGTATGGCCAGTTCATTCTATAGAATCCAACTATATACAATCCGACAAACAATCACGTTCGAGTATATGATCCCTTGTAGCATTGCGGGTAGTCTAGGAGTTTCTCGCTCCGAATACTATTCGCTGCAGCGAATGTTGCAGATGATCATAGACTGATGAAATTAGTTTGTTCCGCGGTTTTGGTAATCCTGCAAAACGGACGCAGACCCGAGTCTCGCACCGGAATTTGCATGACCTGTTAATTTCCTCTATATTTTTCAGCAGAGGAAAAAGCAAACCGGTCAAAGGTAAAAGGGTGAAACGTTCGGAGGGAGCGGAGATTCCACCTGCTTTGTGGTCAGACATATTTTTTGCACTCTTTTTCCAATCCGATCTCACGATTTAATTCATTCTTTATTCAAACGGTCGCAAGCCCGAGTAATTGATGACGCTATTTGTCACGAGCTGACCGTTTCTTTTTTTTTTATTCATTAGCGGTGATTCAATTGTGATAACAAAGTCCAAACTTTTGCTTGTCTGTGGTCAAAGAATTGAATATAATTTCACCCTCTTTGGCTCTGCGAAAGAGCTTAAAAGTTGATTCGTTGATGAAAGGCTGTTTGCTCTTGGAAGAAATAACTTTTCCTACTTCACTCGCTTGATGACCTCGTGAAATTCTGCGCATGATTTAGCGAGGCATAACTTTACCCCCTAAGTTTTGTCATGATCGGAAAAAAGAGTCCGCAAAAATCCTGCTGGGATAGTTGATCAATTGGAAAATCGAACGATCGAATCAACCCGATTGTGAGGCAACGCAATCGATACTCGCCCTTTCTTGGAGCCACAATGAGACGGTAATAAGGGGACGAAATTGCAGTGGAAATTTTCAGTCGTTGGAATGATTAAATCGCAAGGATAATCCGAACGGGAATAATTGTAATCACTACATCATCCAGAAGTGACTTAATTCACATGCGTTTTGTTCGAGGGAAAAGGTAGTCAAGAAGTTTGCGAGTAGAACGCAAACTGTAGAAATTATTCCCTCGTAGGTTAATCAGAATATTGATCAGAAACTTTGGACAAAAGGACATAATATAACACCGGATAACTGTGTCAGTTAAGCACAAGCATTTTCGCGACTTAATCTCGCGGCTGAAAGCTTGAAGCTCATTTTCATCAAGCGGACTGTTCGTTCAAAAGAATGGATGATCGCCAGGAAATTTGATTTTTAATTCACCTCTCATTCTTCTTAATTTCGTCATTACTCCTTCTCCTCTCTCTTTCGTATTATAAAAAAAAGTTCAAAATCTCACAATCTTTGTAAATCACTTCCGAGGAGAGGAAAAAAAGAAAAAAAATCAAGGCATGGAAAATGTGACGTTTAAGAGCCAACAAATTGTTTGTGCTGAAATTTATTAGTGACTTAAGATCGTTAAGAGGATAAGGGTGATGGGAGCGCACGTGTATATTTCTTACGATTGAATCAGTTCAGAGCAGAAATTCCCTTCGACTTTAACAAACTGTGTGTGATAAGAACTTAAACCGATTAAATTTGACTTATTAGACACTCGCCAATTAGCCTGAAACACGAAATACCGAAATTTTGTCATAATCCGAATATCTCGAGTAACGTAATTGGCTCTGGTATCGAATGCAAACAACTATTCATTTTTCTTTTCGCTCATATATGAACAATTTTATCGTATACTTTCACATTCTCCTGTATTTTTGGCATAATGTAATGTGAATACCTCATCACACTGAGAAAAGAGTTTCTTCATACCAAATAAACGCATTTATTTGAAAATTTCGCCAAATATTCGTTAGCTGTTGAAGAATATCTTAACATCAAGTAAACATACATGTTGTTTCAACTACTGTGGAAATTCCGTAGTATTCGCAATAAATAAAGCATTCGGTTGAGACAAAAATCACACCATGTCTCCTCAAATACAGATTTATTAACATTTAACAAATCTTACATGAGGGTTTGAGATTTGATGCAATTCGTGCGTAGTAGTCTGTACGCTTACCGCTAGAGGCGAGAGCGGCGCTGAATACTCTAGCTACACTCTCGCGAGTAAAAGCGCGCCAGTCATAATACATTCACCGACGTGAGGCGTATCATTCTAAGCTCGAGGCGAACTCGTTCCTGGGTATTGTTTGGGGCAGCATGTTTTAGGCATGCCACTATCTTTTTCGGTGGAAATAGTCAAGACATTCCAACAGTCACTTATCACGTTAAAAAAAAATTGCTACATGACTTCTTAGTCAATACCTGATTGGTCTAAAAAAAGATCATCATTCGTGGATAACTGCACTGATAGAAAAGTACAATTTATTAACTATTAATAGTTGAACTTCATTTTGTTTGGACAGAAATACAAGATTTCTTAACTATTAAGAAATCCTCATTTCATAATCGTGTTTGATCGTCTGATATAACTGGACGCGAATTTTAAGGAAATTGATGATTCGTTAACTATTAAGAAATCTTTGTTTGAGACAAAGAAGTACACTCAAATGAATGATTTCTTAGCTATATGACTAAATGTATATTTGCTCATATACAAATACACGATTCGTTGACTGTTAACGAACTTTGTTAACAACAACAAAACTCTTTTCTCAGTGCACCATGTCAGTAATGAAGCCTGTAATTCGGAGTTAATTTTGCAAAATCTTCGACGCTCATCGGAAGGTATTAAAAATTGAAACATCCTCTGAAATTGAGCCGTTTTTGAGTTTCTCATACTGCTGTGGGAAGAAGGTCTTGAATTATATTCAACACTGCGAATCACAAGATGTAAATTACAATAAATTGAAATTACAAGATAAAATGGGTATGAGATCGAAATTACTGTAGAGAAACAGGTAATTTGCAAAGTCCATCAAGTCCCATGAAATCTCCCGAAGTCTTTCAAGTCTCAAAGTTTATTCGGAGAGTTATTTGGTAAATCAATAATTGAAGGAACCTGAAAATACGAGAGTCTGAAACGAGGTTCAAGAAATGGAGTCTCAAAGAATGATGTAGGTATTGAATAATAAAAATTTCAGTATAAAAAAACATTTTCTCACGAATATATTCACGATTTTGATCGATTCAATGTTATGAATAGAAACGTATGGATATTTTCGCAATATAAAGATACAGTAAAAGCACTGAAATTTAGACAAATTCCAACAAAAATACGAATAATGTTACAGAAAGACTCCATTTACTTTCATTTTCTGCGGAACGTATCGAGTTTTAATAAGATAGCAAATTATTATCAGTAATCTCACAGCGTTGATTGCTTTTTGATTTTTTTTTAGAGTGACCTATGAACCTATGAACGAAGATATTCCTTTCGTGTATGTCCAGCGATTTTCGTTAGAAATTTCGTTATTTTTTCTCCCTTCATTGTCCTTTTTGTTCTTTCTTAACTAGAGAAAAGGTCACGAGGTGGAAGGCGACACGCTATTTGGCCCAATTACGGAAACCCGTGGGGCAGGATGACACGAAACGTTCCTGCCGTGGGATCTGAATCAAACCCTTTTCGGACCTTTAGACCCAGATTACCGAACAGAGTCTCCGGATCCCTATATCTCCTCCTGATCTTGAAACAGGGGTGAGAAGACCGTCTGGTCCTGTCGTCACCGTACCTCCTGAAACATTCTAATTGATCCCTGAGGCGGTACCAGAAATCCGAATTCCAAATAAGTAAATGAATAAATAAATTGATGAAGAAACCCTTGAAGCTTGGCCGGCGTAAAGAATTGAATAATTCACTAATTTTGTCCCAAGGTTTTTTTTCCGTGGAGCAGGATCTTTAAAGACACGAATTTTCGTGCTGTCTTCTTCCTCGGAATGTAAGAGCATGTGGAATGGAGGTTAGTCGGCTGCTTAGGTGGAATATTATCGTTTCCACCATCTTGATGTTATTTTAGATTTCGTCACCTCTCGGGATGATGGTATTCTTTGATACCGCTTTTATAGTAGCTCACAGTTACACCTGCTCCGATCGAGGTGCAGTTCAGGGACATTGCATGAGGTTCTTAATTGTTTTTAAAACGCCTCCTCTCTATCTGCATCGCGAGATTAATCCTTCCACTCGTTTTCCCCTCCTTATCTCGCTCTCGGATATCCAGCACGGTATAAAAATCGTTACCATGACGATGCGATAGAGCTTTTTCCAAGTCTGTGACACATCTGAGATTTCTTTTTCGAAGCTCTTTTTCCATCATCCCACTCTCAGTCTCTCTCTATCTCTCAAAGCGTCTTTCGATAATACCGAAGAATATCATTCGCCGGATGATGGAAGGTACAAAATTATCATCCCTCTCGTCGCAATTGGGCGAGGGAAGCGAGAGTTCATCTATCATCTCATCACCGTTTCGGAAGGCCCAGTATTCTCCAATTATGATCACGCTAGTAGGGAACAACTAAAGGGAGCCAGGATTATATTTATATTTGACAGAAGATCCCATTATACAGCGGTGAATGTCCTTTGTTCACTTTAGGTAAATGAATTATACCTCATGCAATACTAATGGACGGTGCTGCTATGTAAGTTCCGCGAAAATCGTACAAAAGCAGAGTAATGAGAAAATCCTTGGCATTACTAGAACGGCCGTTTTTTTTTTCCCCTTACTTGTTAAAAGTCCGAATGACAAAACTTCGTCAACCTAATTGAGAAAAAAATCATTCATATCTTATCCAAACTTCATTACACATAGAAAAATGGACTTTCTAAAGGTGATTCGATTATGTCTCTCGACGTCTTCTTCGGAGAGCAATTCTTCATCATCTGAATGAGGGAAACTGAGAAAAAAAATCCTGTGATGAGTTATGGTCGGTTATCGACAATTTAGCGACAATCTAGTCACTCTTTTGCCGATAACTTGGTCCAAAAATGTTGTTTTTCAATTTCCCTCATTCACACGATGAAGGATTGCTCTCCAAAGAAAATGAGACGTCGAGAGTAGTCAATTTTTCGATGTGTAATGAACTTTTGGATAAGATATCAATGATTTCTGCAGTATGGAAAACATGTAGAATTTCGAATAATGTTATTTGAAATTCTGACATCACTTTGGTTGGTTTGTTGGTGGCAGTAAAAAAAGGTAATTTATATAACGTCTAGAATACGTACAGATGGGTGTAATAAGAGTTGAAATAACAAGGAATAACCATTCTTGGCAATGCTTGTGGGAACGAAAGATAAAAAAAAAAGTGGGAGAAAATCGAGAGCAAGAAATATAGATCCAGAGTATGAGGTTGAGTTGAATGTAATTCTGCACGAGACGTAATCCAAATACGGAATTACGATGGAAGAAGTAATTATTTTCCATCGAAATTTTGCATTTATTCTACTTTCTTTTTGCGATTGGACCGAGGGTCGTATATTCCAGGTTTCTTATTCTACGAGTAGTAAAGATAGTGTATCTTTCAGCGTGAGTGAAATTCGTTGAAATCAATTGGGAAAAGAATATAGGAAAGCTTTTTGAGTGAAACTTGAGCTATTAATCCTCGGTCAGCAGGTTCATTCGGCCAAAGATAACAACGGGACGGAATAATCAAACTATAAAATATAAAGTTTGGTGGTGTGTGCGGTTGAATTTATAGAGTTCGTTGAATTTATGATCTCAATCTTGACGAACAACATTTTATTTAATATCGTACGTGGCTGTGGAGCCCGGCTGAACCGTATTTGAGGGAAATAAAGAGCCAACAAAGATGGTAACTTTCAATATAGACTATTCAATAAGCCGTACATTTGGCAAGTTAGAGCCAAGCTGGCTCAAGCTCGATAGGGTTGAGGAAAAACATGCGCAGTAGACTAAATTGAATCGAACCTAGATACTACGGAATAGAAGAAGCAGGAAGAGCATGGGAAAGAGGGACAGGATCGGAAGACAGCGAGGTCGACATAGTCTCGCTGGTAAAGCGAGCTTTTTACCCTTTTGAATCACTCCTAAATTTGAATTTTCCTCGAGTTATCCAACGCTGCTATGTTTTGTTTCGCTTTTCTTTTATTCCACCTTATATATACCCCGGTCCACATCCTGAACACGAGTAGAATCTCGGTATATGTATATACGGTATACATTATTCGGTTATAAACAAAATATTCTAAGAGTAAAACTAAGGACGCAGGAAGTGGTTAAACGTAAAATCCTAGTAGTAACGGAAGTAACCGTCGAACCGAATATTCCCCAGGAAGTAGTTACGTCGGTGCCCCACCGCACATGCACATAACCATCGTGCATATATGTATGTATACGTGATCGCTGCGGGGATCAAGAGCACCGAAGGGATCTCGATATTCTCGTGGGAAAATTATTGTATAATTATATGGAAAAACATTTTTAAAGGATTTCCTCTCTGGTATAATCTGGTTGAATTATGAATTCTCTCTTCAATCAAAACCGTCGATCATACTTTAAGAATTTCCAACTACGTTTTTGATCACGAATTACCATAAAGTAGTATGAAATGGTGAAAAAAATACCCTGAAAACGGTACCAAATGGTATGAAATGGTACGAAACCCTTGTATCACATCGCATGTTATGAAATCTGATGAAATTCGATGAACTGTCGGTAATGTGCCATGGAATGTCTCGTGTACGGGAAGGAATGTATCCACTTGTGACATTACAACTGGGAACATCGTCTTTAAGATGACACGAAATGTCAGTAAGACAGTCGAAAGTCGTAAGATACTATAAAAACGTTACAAAGGTACTAATGAATGATGAGTGCTGTGAAATGGTCGGTTATGTCATGAAGTAGATACCGTGGAATCACTCATCGTTACTAAAATGATCATGAAGTAATGTGAAATGGTCATAAAGTATTGTGAGATGATCGTTACTGTGAAACGGTAATTACTAACAACGATCTGAATAAAGTAATGTGTGATATTTTTGACTGGAAAATCGTCCTAAAGTAATGTGAAATGGTCATCAAGTATTGTGAGATGGTCGTTACTGCGAAACGGTAATTACTAATAACGGTCATAAAGTAATGTGTGATATTTTTGACTGGAAAATGGTCCTAAAGTAATGTGAAATGATCATAAAGTACTGTGAGATCGTCGTTACTGTGAAATGGCAATTATTAAAAACGGTCATAAAGTAATGTGTGATATTTTTGACTGGAAAATGGTCCTAAAGTAATGTGAAATGGTGATAAAGTACTGTGAGATGGTCGTTACTGTGAAACGGTAATTATTAAAAACGGTCATAAATTATTGTGAGATGGTCGTTACTGTGAAACGGTAATTATTAAAAACGGTCATTAAGTACTGTGTGATGGTTTCGACTGGAAAGTGGTCGTGAAATATTGTGAAACGGTCCTAAAGTAATGTGAAACGGTCATAAAGTATTGTGAGATGGTCGTATACTGTGAAACGGTAATTATTAAAAACGGTCATAAAGCACTGTGTGATAGTTTTGACCGGAAAATGGTCATGAAATATTGTGAAACGGTCCTGAATTAATGTAAAATGGTAGTGAATACGTGATAGGTGAGAGTCTATAATATCCTGTAATATGCCCATGAAATTCTATGGAATGTCCACGTAACGTCATCAAATGGTCGTGAAATGTTAGTGAAATGGTTAGGACACCAAATGTCGAAGTAGTATCAGCCTCTCGATATTCTTGTAACAAAAAGAAGATCATAGTATCGAATACAGCATTTGAACTTTTGATATCACGTTTCAATATTCATCCGACCTTGATCAGGATAAGCGAAAATGATATTTCTCTGTGAATTTCATAGAGTTAAAATTCACTCCGATGATTGTATGACATGCCGTTACGAAAAACGTGGCATCAGTATTGTTCGTATTGAACGTTATCGTTTCGTTTCAATAATTCCGTTTCCCCCTTGGCTGAATCAATGTTTAAACCCGATGAATTAATTTTCATACAACGGTGTTCGTTCGCACGATGTAACAATTGCACGTGTAACGTAACGTCAGTTGCAGCTGATTTTTCACAAACCAATTTTCCACTGTTCGGTCAACCGGTGTTCCATTGCACTGACGTTTTATATTTTCCATTGCCACAGTTAAATGCGGAAAAAATAATTGAGAATCGAATGATCCTCTTAGGCGGTGAAAATAAAAAATACCCCTCTTCTCGGTAAAAGATTGTCGTATATTGTAAGGTCGAAGTAGGGTATGGGTATAAGGTAAGAAAAATCAATACTTAGTAGCAATGCGATTTTAGATAGGTATAAGGGAAAGCCAACGCCATCTAAAAATATTGATACTTTAAGTAAGGAGAAAAGTTTAGCCCCTTCTCAACGAGGCCAGCATCTGCGGCGGCTGCTATTGACGGGTCTCCAATTCTATCACGCTTCGGGAAAGAAAATATATATGTATTGGATCGCACATTATCGCGTATTAGTCATAAAACTTTTTTGCTATAGATTAAATAAATTTTGACTCGCGTCAGACGTTTGCGTAAATTACAAGACGATGCGACAAGAGGATGAGGCAACATTTCTTAACCCCAAAAGAGGGGTGAACAATATTAATGGATATGAATTACTTGGATTCGGTATAAGATCAAAACCAGCAGCTTTCGGCTGACTATGAGCCAGCCTTTGAACTTTACGTCATTTATTCTGTTCCCAACACTGAGAAAAGAGTTTCTTCATACCAAATAAACGCATTTATTTGAAAATTTCGCGAAATATTCGTTAGCTGTTGAAGAATATCTTAACATGAAGTAAACATACATGTTGTTTCAACTACTGTGAAAATTCCGTAGTATTCGCAATAAATAAAGCATTCGGCTGAGACAAAAATCACACCATGTCTCCTCAAATACAGATTTATTAAAATTTAACAAATCTTACATGAGGGTTTGAGATTTGATGTAATTCGTGCGTAGTAGTCTGTACGCTTGCCGCTAAAGGCGAGAGCAGCGCTGAATACTCTAGCTACACTCTCGCGAGTAAAAGCGCGCCAGTCATAATACATTCACCGACGTGAGGCGCATCATTCTAAGCTCGAGGCGAACTCGTTCCTGGGCATTGGTTGGGCAGCATATTTTAGGCATGCCACTATCTTTTTCGGTGGAAATAGTGAAGACATTCCAACAGTCACTTATCACGTTAAAAAAAATTGGGACATGACTTCTTACTCAATACCTGATTGGTCTAAAAAAAGATCATCATTCGTGGATAACTGCACTGATAGAAAAGTACAATTTATTAACTATTAATAGTTGAACTTCATTTTGTTTGAACAGAAATACAAGATTTCTTAACTATTAATAAATTCTCATTTCATAATCGTGTTCGATCGTCTGATATAACTGGACGCGAATTTTAAGGAAATTGATGATTCGTTAACTATTAAGAAATCTTTATTTGAGACAAAGAAATACACTCAAATGAATGATTTCTTAGCTATGACTAAATGTATATTTGCTCATATACAAATACACGATTCGTTGACTGTTAACGAACTTTGTTAACAACAACAACACTCTTTTCTCAGTGAACCATTTAGAATTTTGCAAATTTCAACAGAGAAACCAGAAGTTAACACATATCAAAGCTCCGATCCTTGAGGTAAGATTTGAAGCCACAATCTCCGTATCAGTAGTTGAGATGGTGGGACAAGTTTTAATCCTTTGATATCCTGCCGTGAAGCGTAGTTAATAATTTATTTAATTCATTCGTCGAAGCGGGACATTCGCAGTTTCGTATTGAGTAAATACACCCGGGGTTTCACTCCGCTCGGTGGTTTCTCCGCACTTTGCTCTTCGCTCTTCGGTCTTCCTCCTTCGTCCCGGGGTCTTCAGTCTTCGGTACCCTCAACCAGCCACCAAGGATAAAGGAGAACCTCGTCCGTTTTCCAACTAGGTTACACGCCGCTGCTAATCTGCGTGGCTCTACCCGGCTCTAGACTCCAGCACCCTGTTTCTCCCAGCTCTAGTCACCCTGCCTTCGGGCTTGTCTACTTTACAAAACGAATGAGGTACTCCGCCGTTGCCTTCGAGGTGATTCGTTGCAAGGCTTGTGTCACGAGGAGGACGGATGCCCGATCGGATTCGAGATTGCATCGATGTTACCTTTCCGAAATGTCGATGGGATTACAGTTCCAAGTTCGTTTCTAATCGAACGAAGCCCTGCGCCTTTCTGCAACAATCATGTAGAGTAAACTGCTGACCTTTGTGATACAATGATTGATGAAAGCTGCACCAGTTTCGAGGTGCGATCGAAGCAGGTGTCGTTTAATGGTCAACTCTATGGTTAATGCAGCGAACCAACTTCGACCAGGGTGTAAAACTTTTCGACTGTCTTTCAACTCGTTAAACTGACTTCGACAAGGGAACTCGTTAGACCTGTGACCATACGATCCTGCGGACGGTTGCTCGTAACATTCTCCAAGACTTATCCAATCAAGGCTAATAACCCCCATGAAACAACGGGTAGTCTTCGCTCGCGTCACACGGGGACAAAATACATATGTGCTTTGACCCAAATTGTGGCATAGTTAGGGCACTGTTTCTCCGCTTCCCGAACTAAAGCACTACCTTCATTGTCCTATACTGGACAGAAGGGGACGGCCTCAGCCTCTCCCGTTTCCATTTCACAGATTGGCGACATCGCGTCGATGTACCCATAGCAAAATGTCCACGGTGACACGTCTCGTCGCTAAGCCGAGGTAGGAACCCGGTTACGGATAAAGGTACCCGTGGGGCATTTGTCGGCAGTTGAAAGCGATTAATTGCATTCAATTCACGCAGCGTCGCGGACCGTTTCGTCCCGACGGTTTAACGCAGTAGTATCTCGGAGGAATTTCACCTGAGGAAAGTTGCCGCTGATAAATTTCAAAGGAATCCTCGAGTTTATGAGAACCTTAAACTCGTCAGAGTTCATGGAACTCGCAGCGCAGTTAATTCGTGATCCACATTGGCTGTATTGTGAGTTACCAATCCGTAAAACGGTATGAACATTGGAGTCTGGCCAATTTCGGTAAGAACAAGGAAAACCAATGGACAAAAGAACGTGCTTTCAGACCTGTAACACGCAGAAAGGGAGAATCCGTTATCTTTATAATTTATTACTCTAGAGATACGTCGCCTGTTATTCCATTTAATGGTTCTCGCCATCGGATTTTAATTCCTTACACTTTACCGTACGATATTTAGAGCCGTATTGAAATTCATTGAACCGTAAAGCAGCAGCAGCAGCAGTGGAACTCTGACCAGTAGAAAATCTCCCTGTAAAGTGCTCGAGTATAAATTCTCCCCTCCACGCAGTTTTCATGGTATACAATACAAGGACCTTGACAAGGAAATTTTTTCAAGCACAAGATCTTGAGGGGACCAGTACAGCGTGATTCAACAAATCATCCAAAGTTCATTACACATCGAAAAATTGACTACTTGTCGTAAGGATTCAGGCACACCGTTGATCCGATTATGTCTGTCAACGTCTCATTTTCTTCAGAAAGCAATCCTTCATCTTGTGAACCAGGGAAATTGAACAAAAAAATTTTTGGACCAAGTTATCAGCAAAAGAGTGACTAGATTGTCGCTAAATTGTCGATAAGTGACCATAACTTATCACAGGATTTTTTTTTCTCAGTTTCCCTCATTCACATGATGAAGAATTGTTCTCCGAAGAAAATGAGACGTCGAGAGACATAATCGAATCACCTTACGACAAGCAGTTGAACTACCCCCAGGATTTCGAGCCATTGGATCTGACTTTCCCTTTATTAATTATTCCTCGGACGAAATTAGCTCTTTTATTTTTCACCTCAAGCGCGTAAACAGTTTCCACGATAAACTCGTGGCTCGAATTTTTCAAATCTGACATAATAACGTTTACATAATTTATTAAAATTATGGTCGAATTAACCCTCGTGAAATATTCGGGATCATCGGCCAGTTTCTATCGCAGTAAACACAGACTCTAAAAGTTATCGTTTCCACGAGCCAAACAAATGTAGTCCTTAAAAATAATGATTCATTTTCCGGACTAAAAAGTCACTTTGTCATCGCAGCGACGATATCCTTCAATCATCCGATTTGAGAGAGAAAGAGAAAAAAAAGATCGAGGAATAAAAAATATATTGGAAACAAAAATTATTTTCCCTTGGGAGAGGGAACACAACAAATATCAAATCGATACATTGCCATGAATGCGCGCGCAACGAATAGTCGCCCCCCCCCCCCCCCCTCTCCCCTACACTTAGCTTATTGGTAAATAGTAAAATGTCGTCACCGGTATCCGTTATTTGCATTTGAAAAGCTGACACAAAATAGCTGTGTGTAAAGGTTGAATATTATCGCTGACAACTGTTTCCAGAAAATTATTACCCCATTTCTATATCGCGAAATTTCTCTTCTCGCCAAATTTGGCCCGTACAACAACGCGGGGTGAAATTCAATTTCAGGTCAACGACTGTCTCAGTCAAACAAATTATACAAGTCAATATCAAACCTCGCAAGAACTTTAGCCTCTTTGACTCTCCCTCGTCGTCGGCAGTGCAATTTCAACAAGAACCGCGTCGCATAATTCGAATTTTCGCAAATAATTTCAGAAGTCGAGGGATTTCAGACACAAAAAAAAATCGTCAAATTTTATCGAATTTAATACCCGGATATTAAAATTTGATTCCGATATTAAACCGTAAGCCCACTCTGATACAGATTTTATCCACCACGTGTATGGTCGGAGGATTTCGTTTATTCTCCGATACTGAACCGGATCAAAAGGATTATTCAATAAACCTAGTGTAATATATGTATTCAGAGCGTGTATCTGCATTGCAGGAACGAGAATCACGCGTGTGATGTCTAGCTTATATGCAATTCCGTAACGGAGAGCGACTCTCCTTCGGCGAGAAGGGAAAGAAATATCGAAATTCGCGGTACCGCGCATGACAGTTGCCACGAAAAGTCTTTTCGTCGCAGTACTCACATGCGCAGTGAGCGTTTTCAGGTCCAGAGAATCACCTCCAACTATTTCGAGTTTGTGAACAAATTTTTGTCCCCACTACGCTGATTTTGACCAAGTTTTGCTCAATCGATTAGATCTTGGCTTTGATCGGTTTGGTACCTTTTTTAATGAAAACGGATCAACGGATTTGAATGAAATTTCATACGATACGGTTTTTTGGATCGCTGATCACGAATCTGAGGCCCAATTTGCAAAATGTAAAACAGCTGGCAAAAAAAAAATGACTACCGGGTCAGCCGAAAAGTTGTCTGTACCGTAAAACGAGCATTTTATCCAATCAGATTGAGTGACCTGTCACAATCAAAACGGCGACTGTGAAATATATAGAGGGGTAGAGTTGGAGTCTGCGTAAGTCATACGCCGTGTGGGAGACGTCGTGACGTCTACATCGTCGAATGAACAGAGATTCTGTAAAGTGGATGAATATTGCATCGGAGATGGGGGTCGGTTCTCTATTCAGTAGCGTTAAGCTCCCGGCGTTCGTTCAAGGGGAACAATTAATTTCATCTAATTATAGAGGCTAGGGTTTCGGGCTGAGCTATGTGTAAGATGTATACGTCAGAGTCCGGGGCGAAGAGGAGGAGGAGGAGGAGGAGGAGGAGGGGGATAAATGGAGTCGAATAAAGGGAGGGAAAGAACGCGGGAAATATAAAGGATCGAGTCAAAGACCGTTGCGGAGCTTACCGAGACGAGGACGCGATGCAATTAAGCGTCGGGACGGTCGTACCTACACACTAAGCGTAGTTAAGCTATTTGGAAAAGTAGAGGCCCACGACGGTCGTTGTGTACTTATGTATATAGCCGCGGTCCTGCGAGCTCTGGACCGTTGTTAGGGTTACGCCGCCAAATTTCGTGTAATCTGCGGATGAAATTTGAAACAAAAGTTACCGACAAGGGCCCCGGGACATTCACGTCTAGCCATCTACGGCAAGGGGCAACAATTATGCCGGAACGGGGGAATCGAAAAACGTACGAAATCTTCGAGGGCTTATCTATATTCTTTACCTCACTTTTTTCCTGTTCATATGCAGAATCTATATCTATAAAGGAACAAGTGCTCGTGTGGAAATCGATTTTCAATCGAGGAAAACTACTAGGGCCCTGCTAGGGCCCCGCCTAGAATCGTCACGCTCGCCCCAATTGGGGAAAAGCAGGGGCGGGGCCCTAGTAGTTTTTCCCCAATTGGGGCGAGCGTGACGATTCTTAGTAGTTTTACCCGATCAAAAATCGATTTCCACACGGGTGGCATCAACGCCCAGCCCAAACCCCTTGACCTAGAAGCTTGAAATTTGGGCAACATGTTCCCTTCCCTTCGTAAACACCCAATGAGAAGCGATTTTTCGAAATTCGTCCCACAAGGAGAATAAAAGGGGTAAGACATGTTTTCGCGGATTCATGGATATCTCCTCGGCCCGATGAGATATTGACTTTGTTTTGGCTTCAAGTTATTGCTTATTCAAATACCTAGAAAGTAGGTTAAGCGTTTTTCGAAATTCGACTCCTAAAGGAATGGAAAGGTGTGAAACCAACTGTTTGAGGCGACCGAGGTGCGCGACTATAAATTTACTGTGTTTCCACCTGCAATTATTCAACTGATGGTATGAATACAACTTGTGAGTTGTAAAACTTACTATGTAGCAGAATTATTTGTTCCAATTCGATCTGAATTCAGGCGACATTTTGGAAGTGGGAAGTAATTTTTCTTTCTGGCTGATACTGATGGGATATTAAAAATCGCTAAGTCTGAAAGTTTTACCTTGAACTTGTCACCTCCGGGCTCCGGAGTGATAATAACAATTAGGAACTAAGTTTAACGAAAACACTATAAATTTTTGACGTTCCAATCACGGAATATTGGAACCATAATTTTAAATCTGGTATTTTTGGCGTGGAGTTTGTATTCAGCAAGCCGAAAAAATCCCAGAAATTGGATAAATGAATCAAATTGGATGTACGATAACGTGTTTTTGACGAAGTAATTTCAAACAATTTCGAAACAGTTTTTAACATGCTAATTGTGACAGAGGTGATCAATAATTCACTTCTGCGGTTTGCTTCGTCAAATTTTGACTTGAATCAAGCGGTCATTGCGAAAATGATGTAACAGTGAAGAAAATTGAAAATTGAAGATTAAACAAAGTCCGCTAAATTATAAAAAAAATCGGTGGTCATGCTATCAGGAAAATGAAAAAAAATAAAATAAATAACAAACTTTGTCACACTGTCATAAATCTACAACACACGTGTGATTGGAATTTACTAAAATGTGTAAAATTTTTCTTTATTTTTCTTTACACCGTTTTTTGTGTATAAATTTATTTTTATTTTTTATTATCTTTCCACGAAGCTTGATTCACGTAACCCGGAACACCAAATGTATCTCTGTATACGTGAGATTGAATTATTGCTCACACAGATTTGCAAAATGCGTAACGCGGTAGCTTTCAGAGGATATATCGAACGAACACGGGTGTATAGGGATTATAAAAGGACGCAGACTACCAATAGGTAGATTACGAGTATAATTCATAACCACAAAAAAAAAAAAAAAAAAAATGAAGAGATTCTGAAGTGGAACCTGCAGCAAAAAATTTAACAATATTCGTTTCGGTTAAATGCGTCAAATATTGTTGTTGTGTTTTTTGGTTTATATTTAATTACACTTAGAGTGGGTGTTTTGTGTAACACCAGTCGTTCCCCGGAGGACAGCCATCGCGGGGGACCCCCGGCGTAAATACAATCTCCAGATAATGCAAGGCAATTATACATGGTCGCAACAATGAGCAGCGTCCCTATCTAGAGTTCCCCTGTTCACCCTCCCCTCACCTTTTCTCAGGAAGCGACCGCCACCCTCTCCCCTCTACCCCCGATGTAATTTATTTAACTTAACTGGAGTTATTTCACAAAAGTCTTCTAATAAATAAAAAGGCTAACAGTGAAATGAAACAGCGAATCGAGTTAAGCGTTCAAGATAAATGGACCAAGGATTTTAACATTCACCAAAGAAATTACGCATACATTTTCACACAGACTCCGTTACCTGCTGCTACGTGGTTAAACGATGGTAATAGTCTTATACACCGCCACTAATATTCGCGGGTAGTTCTACGAGGATTATAATAGCCTGTATCCGTTATCCTTCACGGTCCCTCGTTGAGTACGATTACACCATGATTTTGCAATGTTACTGAATAAGTCTGCATCACATTACTATACCCATATCACATGGTCGATGAGCGCACCTCATCGCTATATCCACCATCTTGTTGAGGATAACTGATGATGTTAATTTGAGCCACTGCTAGCGCTGCCATACTTGTTCTTATGCCCTGATATCACATAACCGAGGGGTGAACCACCCCGAAAAATGACTTCAAGGACTTCAAGGACATCATGGGACTTCAAGGGACTTCATGGGACTTCAAGGAATTCAAGGACTTCAAGGACTTCAAGGACTTCATGGGACTTCAAGAGACTTCACGGGACTTCGTGGGACTTCAAGGACTTCAAGGACTTCATGGAACCTTAAGGGACTTCAAGGGACTTCACGGGACT
>JAFFZH010015446.1:18224-28378 GCA_018420115.1 Euura saliciscinereae | reverse complement strand
AGGACTTCATGGGACTTCGTGGGACTTCAAGGACTTCAAGGAATTCAACGACTTCACGGGAATTCAAGGGACTTCAAGGAATTCATGGGACTTCAAGGGACTTCAAGGACTCAAGGACTTCACGGGACTGCAACTTTATATAATTAGGATTCGTGTGACTTTCGTAAGACTTTGAAAAATCCTGTAACAATTGACTAAACTTCACAGGATTAAAAACAAGCTACAACAGTAAGACATGCTCGAAAAATTTCATCAAACCTGATCAGAATTGTTGACTCAATGAAAATTTAAAAAGAATTCATTCAATCCTCATAAACCATCAGAGATGGCGGTAGATTTGACATAAGATGCTATAGACTTTTCAATTGGGATTCTATAAATTTCCTTTCTCTTCCGGAAGGGACGTTATAAATATTGTCTTCACGGATTAGATAAGGTCACGTGTACGATGTGGGTAGTCCTTAAGGCCTGAGATACGTCGATGAATCACCGTTATCACAATTTAGGGATCATTATCAGAAATCTATGTATACGCACGACATCGGTATTCAGTATCTCTACGGTATAAGATAGGAAACGTCACCACCGAGAGATATCACTGCCTCGGTTCATGTGGACCGGAAGGAAAACACGGAGGGAAAAACTGTGGACGACTGGTTATTCACATTTAGTCGAGCCAGTTCATTTACCGGGTGACGGCGCAGAACGAAAGAATGTCCCATAGCGCGAGTCCTTCCTACCGTCACGGTTTCCTCTATTTAGAAAAATACGTCGGAAGCACTGTAGCCAAGTTGGGTCCATTCTTATATATATACACTAAATCGCAGACGGTGTGACGTCATAGTCGAATCGACGCAGGACCAAAGATTACGTAGAAAATTTATTCCCTGGACCATTTTACCGCAAACGGGAATAGTCGGGAGTGGAATCAAAGGCCATTCTCGGTGTACGTTAGACGACGTAAAGCGACGGTATCCTCCAACGCTTTGCGCTATGGCGTCGGACTTTATTGTCCCTGTACCCACACACGCTACTCTTGATGGCCGTATAAGCGCAGCGCTTCTAGTTCCGTCGGTACGTGTCTCGTCCTTTGCCAGGATCTGTCGATAAGTTATTATCAGCTCTTTCTCTTTCTCGAGAGAGAGAGATAGATAGAGTCTTGCCCGAAATCCTAGAGCTTTTGGATTCAACCCGGCCACCATGGATAGGGTGAAAGAATAAAGCTGTTCACTTTTGATACCAACAAGAAATCGATTGTGGAGGTGAGCGCTATTGACAAAATGAATTATGGTTATACGGAGACTAGCCAGCATCTCGGCATCCCCTTAACGCTCATAAATCGTCTTTTTTACAACCGCTATACCATTTCCACTGTATATATACTAAAGCCGGAGAAGTATATTCTTTTTTACATTATTTCCTTGAATGATGCGCCTCCAACGCACACGGACACCGAAGAGAGAAAACAAATCGTCAAATGAAATGGGGGGGTCGTTACAGAAGTACCTAAGTGAGAGTCGCGTTGATGGATCCTTTGGCATGTAATTTATATATGGCTGATGGGTATCCCGTTCGTCCTTTCGCTACTAGTCGCGTAATAGACTACTTGATCCGGGGCGGTTTCGGACCGGTATAAAACTTTGCGAATTTCGTTATGAATTCAATGCTTGTACGCCGGTTTTCACATGCGTGAAAGGTCTCTAAATCCCTGGGTGACTGTTTCGATGAAAAATCGACACGACAGAGGACAGAAGTTTGACTGAATGTTCCATCCCCGTAAATACCACGTGTTATATATCACCGTACGCCACGGTTAGCGGAAAAAGTTTTGTCATAAACCGTCAGCGAGCAACTTGACGAAACACATGCACTAAAACTAGCTATACGTTAGCTCATACTTTACGTTTTTAAAACGAGCTGCTACGTGCTATCGCCTCACGCTCAGGGTGCTCCGGTGTTACGTATAAAAGACCTCGCCGGGACACTAAATCCATGCCACTATTTCCAGTTACCATATTCTCGACTAGCTCAGTGAAATACAGATCAGAAGCTTAATGGCCCGCGAAGATGTTTACGTCACCGAACACCACTTTCAGGTTCCACAGGCATCGCTTGGTTGGTGTCCGGTGCTCCTCCCCTGGGCACAACCCATTATGCTTTTTCCCGCTCGAAATACTGCAAGGTATCGAATACAGATGAACTCAGACGTCACCGAGTTCATCATTGTGCAAAAATGATGGAGGGGAGGTCGAGGCACCTCAAGAATTGGTTCCACCCCTTTTCATTCCCTTAGGAGTCGAATTTCCGAAAATGCTCAAACTACTTTTAAGGTGTTTGAATAAGGAACCATTTGAAGCAAAGACGAAGTCAATATCTCATCGGGTCGAGGAGATATCGATGAATCCGCGAAAACATGTTTGACCCCTTTCAACCCGCTTGGGGGACGAATTTCGAAAAATCGTTTCTTATTGGGTGTTTATGAAGGCAGGGGAACATATTGCCTCAATTTCAAGTTTCTAGGTCAAGGGATTTGGGCTGGGCGTTGATGCCACTTGTTCCTTCATAGATATAGAAGACGAGATTCACATGAGATCACAATGTGATGGATCTTCCAGTTTGTCATCATCACCAATTTGGCAAAAGACTAGACCTCGTAACAAAGTTCTGTGAATTGAGACAAGCCTGAAGGAATGTTACGATAGAGTTTCTGGAGTAGAAGTATCATTCTGGTCGAAATACCTTCTATTCTTCTCGAAAATCTAGCAGACATTAAGTTATGTGAACATGTTCCGAGCGAGCTAGCGAAGCTGTTGGAGTGTTTTTTATTATCTCGAGTATATGTATGACCAAAAAAAAAAGAAAGAAAAAAAGGTGTATTGTTGATCTAGACAATGAGTCGGTGGGCTGAAGCACCCAGTTGATGTCTGATGATAAACAAGCGCGCGGTAAAGAAGTGGATTCGAAAAAATTAATATCCAGTGGTTCATATACAAAACGGATAAGCCCGTCGTTGTGAATGGATGATGGGACGCGGCGAGAAGAGAAGAGTACAAGTGGAAGAAAAATAATAAAAACGCCAGAAGAACAATGGGTCTGAGTATAAACGTCATTTACTCCGAAGCTATCCTTGAAATAGAAAAGCAGACACCTGGGAACAATGGTTCGAGTCTTTTTTAAAAGTCATTTGTCATAAAACGCGCGATCCCTCTCAGCGGACTCCTCGCGGTTACTTCCCGTTCGGTAAAATATCAAGAGTGTTGTACTGCAATCGCGAAGCGACACGAATAAATAAAAATTCTCACAAAGATCGATGGATCAAATAGATCCGTCTGGTACAATTCGATATTTACCTCCGTCTCGCCGAAGTGCAAAATGCTGTTTGTTTCCCATTTCCTCAAATAGCACGTTCGCAAGTACCCTGCAGTGAGCCGCGCCGTTGGTGGCTTAACTTTGTTAAGACGAGTGTACGCGGCACCTACAATAGTCTATCGCTCTCAAACCGGAACTGTCTTCAGTTCAAGGAGATATTCTCGATCCTTTATACAAGTTTCCACTTGTCGTGATGACTTTCAACGAATTTTCAGGTCATAGATTCAAAAGTGCACATGGTCTCGTCTTCTTGACGTCATTGTTGATCCGGATTGCGAATCCGCCATACAATACCTCTTACATCTCCTTGACATTGAGATAACAATACTTAATCCAACCTCTGGGAAATGCAGTTCAGCTCCATGGATCTATGGGACACTGAGCTGCTTCATATCTAACTAATACCGGGGCAAAGTGGGTTCCTTAACATTGGAAGGACTTGGTCGAAATCGATCGACTCATTCGGAGGTTTATTCACAACGCGAGGAAGCAGTCTTTACACAAAGTGTCTGAAAACCTTTCGGAATTCGGAACCAAGGCGAGGCGAGGCGATACCTCGAACGTTTATTCTTGCGCATCGTGTATCATCTATTATGTATCAGTGGTGGCTGCTCTACATCCAAACGCGTAACAGACCGAGCTGATGCCGTGGCATGTACATTTGTCCGACCCATGGTCCACCGATTATCCGAATGGTGGCCTAGACCCGGAATCCGCGCGGATCTCGACCGGCCACTGAAGCATTGCTCCGCAGAACCTGGAGTGCGGAGCCTAGAACTCCAGCTCCAGAGGTCTCTCAAACAGCATTTGGTCGCCATTCGGCCCGCTAGCAGCCATCGTCGATGCACAGTGAATTATAGCCTCTGGCGTAACCGGAGTCACGGGAGCAGAATGTGATAATTAATACGTGACTGTGATTTATCCTCAAAAGGGTTATACCCTTCAGGGTTCTTACATATCTTATTAATTAATTCCCACAGCTATCTGGAACTGAGTAGCTCCACTGAGACGTCTTCAGCTTCGACTTATACTCTCTTTATTCGAAATTAAGAACGCAGACCGGAGACGCAGGGAATTATTAATCAAGTGCCGGGGCAACCAAGCTTCTTGCTTTGCTAGTTCCGTTGGATATCGCATGTCGCCGTCAAAGGCTAAATAAACTTTGCTCAACCGAGATGTTAGCCCCAGGACACAGGCTTCGGCTTCCCTGATCACCGTGTCTTGACGTGTAACAGGGTACCTACTTGGATGGATCCATGTCCTTGCGACATGAAGACTATCAAACATGCAAGTCACGGTGTGAGCATGAAAGCTGCGTGGAAATGGAATAGTATCCATAATGAATCTAGTATTGAAGATTACATTTCGGGTTTGTTCGTTTTTGGTGCTGCTGGTGCTTCACGATCAGTAAACGTGGCTGTAAGGACTGGTGGAATGACTTTGCGAATTAGCTCATTAAAGTTTCTTTTTACTTCACAGTCGTTCTGGTTGTGATAAAAATGTTGAGTTGGTTTTCCTTGACGTTGTCGTCCTTCAAAGGGAAGAAATTGCGGTGACGGGGTGGCGGCGGTACCGACTGTCTGAATATTTCATAAAGCTACTCCATGAACTCTTAGTTTTGCAAAAGTCTCGTTGAGAGATTTCCGTCGCATATCTTTTACCTGCATCCTTAGAGATCAGACACAGCGTGCATTTTCATTATTCGGTTCAATTCTGTCATCATCCAAGACGAAGAAGTTGCGGATGAACTTCTGACTACGAACCCATTGAATCCATTCATCGAGATTCATGTTCCAGCTTGAGTTTAATGTTGTTTGTTTTTACCGCATGTTTTGTGCTACGGTAGAAAAAGTAAATTGCGATTCAAATTGAATAGCCAACCCTGGGGGTTGACGATTCAATCTCCTATTCGGTGAACACTTACCCTCAACAATACGGTAGAAGTATGGAAAATACATTTTTTCCCTTTGTTCGGAGGTTGATTTCTTCATTTCATAGCTGAATACTACGCAATGTCTAAACCCTACAAGAGTAAACTTTGCCATGAAAATGAATGAATTTTCGGTATTGGGATATTGATGAAAAATAGTGTGCGTCGATCGAAGTCTTTCACGAAGCGAAATTGCACTACAAAGCCACGATAATGGAGCATTGCTGAAAGATTAATCGGCAATTTGATCGAAAAGCTTTTTCCCAGGTACCCGACAGAGATACATCAGGGCGGTTATGGTTTTGAAATGTATTTTTTGATAAAACGTACCCGTTAAAGTACCCTCTTTGATACTGTACCGCAGTGTATAACGTAGCGTTTCACGATTACCTCACTATTTATACATACCGTCGGGTAAAATATTTGCAGATACCACGCAAGGTACGACCGATTGCATAATAACCGCAGAGAATATTTGCATAATTTTTGTCAGAAACAAGATAGAACTTTCCGTACACTGGATGTTATAAGTTTGTTGAATCCAGAAAACCGTGTCCCATTCCACATTTTTATTCAAATATCAGAGGTAAAATTTTATTATGGTACACTACTCCGGTTCCGCACATATTCCGTTTACCCCTTATACATAGGTATTCCTATACCGTCTATTGTAAATTGAACCAATACTTTTTATATCATTTTTTAAAATAAATTTAATACGATCTTTGCGACTGGATCATTCAAACTTCTGTATCAGGTTCACATTTCTGTCATTTCAACCCGCTTTAGACTGCAGGCGGTCAACAATCGAATCACCCACGGAATTATTCCGCAAAGAGCATCAACGTCGATGCTATCGTTGAACGTATGAAGCAATAAAACTTCTTACTTCTTTTTTCTACCATTTTGAGGCTACGAAGCCTCATCTTCTTCAAACATCTTGAGCCCAATCACATATCTGCGAAATCGAAATGGTTTCAAATTCAACTGCGTCTTTATCTTCCAACTACATTAATGATCAAGTTATGCAGGATGACTTTGGATCTGGGTGTGGATAGATTTTGTAGCTCAAGTGCTTCAATGACAAAACTTGTACTTTTTGAGCTACACACTGTATATTCTCAAGTTGTAGGCGACATCGAAGAGTCAACAGCTAAAGGTAACGCTGAATGACTTGATCATGTGATGCGATCCTTCACAAGGACGTAAGTTACAGATATTTTGGGAGTACATCGTGTGACACGAGAAGATGTCAGTAGCAGTGACAAACCGTCGTGTCTTAGGTAGAACAGCACACTGGTTGATAAAGGTAGTGGTGTACACGTGTGTGCGAAGACAATACAGTTTCCCCAGGAACAATATGGGTCACGTCTCCTCGCTATCTCTAGAGTCGCCCCACTTCCGTTATAATATTATTTTTTTCTCAGCTAGATGAGAATCTTGCGAGATAAAATGGCGAAAAAGAGAAAGTGAAGATGTTGTAATATCGAAAAAAAATTTAACCACCGGTGTATCAAATTCGTTGCGAGTTGGATACGTATTCTTATCCTATGCGGATCTCTCCTGTTTCAAGGTATTGTTGGTTTCTTTATTGTTTTCCTTCCCGCGGACTTCTCTTTCAGTCGCGAAAGTAGCATGTTTCACGTAACTTGGGCAACAAAGTGCCGGAAGTCGCGGATAGATATACTCATTCCGAGAACAGGATAGTCTGCGAGCATCTTTTACCGTTCATGTATATTCAGCCACCGTGAATGGTCAATACACACCGAAGAAAATCCGGTGAGTTTGTTTTTGGGCTTTGAGCGTCGAGATCCACGCCCGAGTGAGCGAGACTGCTTTCCGCCGGTTGGCATGTTCTTGCTTCTCAATTACTAATTACTAATTACTAATTACTTCGTCTGGTTGAGTACGGTCTGCAGACGACGATATAAATTTCTTTCAGTTAATCTCTCACAGTTCCAGCACACAGCTACTGTTTTGCTCTCTGTTTCTCTCGGCGAATCACACTCAGCCGTATATAAGTCAAGACTCACGGGGCGAAGAGCGAAGCAAAGACTAATTACGAAAACAATTTGATCCGGTAATATACTGGACCGCCCGGCTAGCTAGCTGTAGAGCCAAACTTTGGAAAGTTCTATCCGCAATCACTGAAGTGCCGTCGAGAGGCAATAATACTTTAGTATTGCAACTTCGGGTGAAAATTTGAACGGGCGATAACGTACGATTTTCCACTGACTGACCATACTGTTTGCAATGTTTGAAATTGTAGCTAGTTTCGAGGCGAGAGTATAAGGCTGGTTATTGCCGAATAGCTTGCTTGCCAGTGCTCGAGGTAAAAAGTTTCAAGCTCCTACATCACGTTGCTGGTGCAGTTTCGACCGTACTTATACGGTGAAAAACATCCAGTCGTTACCAAAACCCACTCAACACTTCGAAAACTGATGCTCGGTGCTCATCAGGAGCAGATATTCCGAGACACTCGTAGTTCTTTCATCTGATGTAAAAATTGAAAATATCTGGAAACAAGGTGAATAACGAAAAGTGGTGCTAATTTCGTATCCAAAAGTCACAATGAATCACATACTGCGGTATTTTCTGCGCAAAACTCATACTCATGTTGAATACATCATATCTGTTCGCTTCCGAAGTCCGACGTTACAGTTATCCCGTATTTTAAATAGACATTGATCGATGCTAGGCGTCTGAGTTCTTCCTGCAGCGACTAGAAACTCCCGGAACTCTTCAAGTTTTCAGCAACCGAAAGGATACAGAATCGTTTTGGTCCCATTGTAGTCGAGTCGGGGGTTCATGATCGGAGTACAATAAAAAAAACTTCAAAGCACCCCAAAAGTTTGGAGTTTTCAATTTTCAGATCAAATCAATCGAGCCGTCACATGAAAGGAAATCTTAGCCTCATAACCGTGATTAAACTCTGGTAAAGCTTGCAGGCTGGCCTCCGACATTGATCTCGTAAGCGTCTCGTTGTCAAGTTAACAGATACACAGAGGTACATACATATTCAAATTTTTATTCTCGAGTGCCCACCACGCCAATTTAAAAGGAAAGTTCATCGACTAATTACCCAATTATCCGAATACCCGACTCTCGAGTTGAGCGACAGGTTTGATTGTGAGACTAACCTTGCGCGTTACGGCGTTTCCTCCCAAACCTTGGCGTAAATCTCAAAAACCTCGATTCGTCGTGACTTTTACTTCAGAGAAATCATGTACAAGGTGAACTTCTCAGTCACACTCATCGCGCGTGCGCGCTGGAGGCTACATAGGTTCGAAATCCACCCGGTATGCAAGGATTAATTATTTTCTCGTTTTTGCTAAAAAGCTACAGAGATCCGCCTATGGGCATGACGTAGACCTCTTTACTGTTATTCCGGTAACGAAGCCGTGGATATTGTCGTGAGGCAACCAACCACCCGGAGGAGAATTTTACCTGGAGGTTTCTTAATAAGATACCAAAGGAAAAATAGAGAGAGAGAAGAATTTTTTCGTATCGTTAACTAAAACAGAAAATCACAAGATCTGAGTGAGAAAGGTAGCGGGAGAGAAAGCACTCCGGGCTCGGATAAGAGGAGGGGATGAAAGACGGGCGGGTCGAGATCGAGGGTGAGGGTAAGGGTGTGATTTTCCAAGGCGCCCTGACTAATTATCACCGGAATGCTATCGAGGGTCGGTTCTCGGTGTTTTCGCATTTCTTCGATAACACCCTATCCCAACTGACAAATCTCTCATCACGACGAAGCGGAGGCAGGTAAGTTTTCAAATTATACGAGCCTCTTCACCCCGGTATTTTTGTCCTGCTGAAAAAAATATTTTCAGGACCTCAGTTTTTCTTCCATAAGATTATTTCTGTTCCCCATCTACCCTCACGTACCGTTCATGTTTGAGCCTGTGAATCGTTCATTTCTTTCATATAACAATTTTTTCAATAGTCGTCTCCGTCTGAGAACTTTCTAGTCCTAGAAGTTAAAAGTGGCCATTATTGTACGTTGCGTGGATCTTATTCTTGTTACGCAAAGAATCGTCTGCAAGGAGGAGACGTTGCACAATGAATCGAGTCACGTCATGTTAGTTGTAGATAAGATCCTTCTGGATAATTCCATTACAATTCGTGAAAATGGTTCGAGCTTCTCTTAAACTAGCAGCTCCTAATTAATGATCAGCTGTATAAAGGCTGCAATGTCAGCACCGTATCCACTTTAATGCCGTGTACGGCGCCCTTTCTTCAACGATCCAATAAATCGCACGCACACACGTGTTCTGCGGCGTGGATCATCTTGTAAACCATATGTCACAATTTATGCCCATCAGATGTTCAGAGTGTGTGTATATTCAGACGTACGTAAGTGTGGACAATTTTTTTCTCCATGGTTTACAGTGTTTACACCCAGTGTATCGTACATCTGGACATTATTTTTCCTTCCACAAAAATGTGAGGAAAAAAAAGGAGAAACTTATTTATGCACATGCTCCGTATACTTCATACATAACAAAGATCATCCACGTGTAGCCCTTAATTTACCTCCGACAAATCACCGGCTGAGTATCCACTTATGGGCTGTAACCAGGCAGGCTATTTATACACACTAGAGATTACAAGGGGCCTCCTCTTCGCGAAGGGCACAAGCATTTTTGAGTATCAATCTATGTATCCATCTAATGAAATTTAGGGAGGTGCGGTTACCCCTGAGAACCACAAACCAAGCTCATGATCCGAAAACTGTATAAATTCAGACTGTTCACTGTGTTCCTCACAAGGCATGATGCTGGGATCTGAAAGTGGAACGGACAAATGTGATGGTGCCTCTTTCAGAAACGTTATACCGAAGTCGATGTCCCAG
>JAFFZH010015446.1:7767-18214 GCA_018420115.1 Euura saliciscinereae | reverse complement strand
AGGCTTGTAATATGGCAAGCTCATGATCCAAAAACTGTATAAATTCAGACTGTTCACTGTGTTTCTCACAAGGAATGATGCTGGGATCTGAAAGTGGAACGGACAAATGTGATGGAACCTCCCTCAGAGACGTTATACTGAAGTCGCTGTCTCAGTTGGAACAATAATGGCGAAAATATTCCCTTTATCGTGTCACTGTTGCGGAGACGTCCGAGCTTCGCAATTTTTCAAAGTGAAATGCGTCAGGCAATTTCCGCTTCTGCCCATTGAGCTTTCATCCGCCTTTGAATCCCGTTTAAACTTGAATTTGACAAAGGAGGTGTCGAGGGGCTGACCGTTGGATCGATCTTCGGCAGTATATTGTGTCTCTCAGAGACGAGCCTGACTTTACCTGTCACAGACTGCGACGGCTTTCGGCTTCTCCGTAAAACCCTGCCTCGCATTTTGACATTAATCAACTTTCCACGTCATACTCTTGAGTCAATCGCTCTTCGGTGACAGTGTATATATATACATGGCGATAACTTGACCTGCATCGAAGCCATCCTTACTCAAGTGCTTATTCTGACCTAGACCTGAATTGAAATGACTAAAAGGAAAAAAAAACGGTGACTATGATTCTCGTGTTGATTACAACCAATTAACGGCGATCGATACTCTCTGCGAATATCCCCGTTCTCGGATCAAAAAAAAAAAGAAGGAAATATCAAATCGAGCCGGGAATACGAGATGGAAGAAATTTAATCGTTGCGTTAATTAGCGTCAGGAGTACCCGACGAGTTTGAAACGTTTGTATTTTGAGTAGGTTCCAAAATCCACTTTTACATTTTTACCACCTCTCGTTTACGTTTTTCTTTCTTTCTTTTTTCATCGTTAACGAACGCGAGAGTGCGGTTCATAATTGGCATCGTTCCTCTTATTTGTCGCCGTGTAATAAAAAAGTTGGAAAAAGATCCCGTCGCATAACCCTGATCACGTGGTCAAGATAACGCCGATAACGCCGATAACGGTTGTGTCATATGAATTTTATCGACGTTTTATATCATGAATACAAATGGTTGTATCTTCTTGTTTCGTGTTGTTTTTGTTGTTCTCTCCCAAAACGTGCAACGGCACTTCCACGTATTAGCAATGAATCCGTGATCAAGGGACCCCGAACCTTTGGACCCTTCGGATTAATTTATCACTATAGAGAATCTAATTGTATTAATTGTCCCTTTGTGCAATATCCACTAATCTCAATTGGTCACTGCCTCGTGAAATAAGAAGAAAGAAACATAAGTAGGCTTGATAAGATGATCCGGTCATTTTTAGCTTCTTTCACAAAAGAAGAGTCGAAACCCTGAAAACTATACGATTTGCTTCAAATTCATCTAACTTGAATAAAAAATCATTTTTGGGGATTCTTTTTGAGTCAATGAATAGAAAACAAGATAGTTGAAGACCAGAAAAATTCAGAATGATATATGACGAAATCTGTGAGGATTTGTGATCAACTTGAACCAAGAAGAATTGCCACATTTTGCGACGCTGCGGGTAACTTCGGAAAACTTAGTTAAGAGGGTCCCTTATTCATTAGTGAAAATAACTTTTGCGTTACATTGCGATCCCCGCTGAAGATTGACGATCTTTAGAGTTTTTTTTTATTCCATAAAAGTCATTAAAAGTCATCATCCAACGTACCATTCTCACATGTGAGTGATAAACAATTGCATTATTACTGGTCAATGCGTGCATTGATTAAACGTCAAATATCAATTTTCATGCAGTTCAGATGATTTTTAAACTTTTGGAAATTGCATATTACCAAGAACTACAATGAGGACATGATTTGAAATAGTGTTCTGGTGATCTTTATTGGTGATTCACTTGTGACGCACCTGTTCTTGTAAATATTCGATACCAATCAACCATAACTGATCAGAAAATGTGAAGATAAAGAATCATTCAATCATTGCTTGTCAGGTTTTTGGGTTTCCATAATCACCTACCCCTTCAGAAAGAGAGTCTGGATGAGTGACAGTTTGTCAAGGAGTACGACTGAGAGCCTAATCTTTCGTATCGAAAAAGGACAAGTATGATGTTTTTTGATCGCCAATTTCCTCGTCCGAAAGGCGAGTGTTTCCGTCCAATGAGCTTCAGCGACCAAAGCTCAAATTCCATTCGAGCATGTGAGACGATCAGTGTACCAAAAGCGTTAGCACCAGTCAGGCGCAAGTCGTATATCCCAAACGGTTCGGCTCTTGGTTAAGTCAGTGTGAGAACGTTTGTATCACGGGTTCGAATCCGCGAGAAATACCCACTGTTCCGTTTCTAGAGACGAGCTTCTCCCAGTTTGCACAAAGTCTGACGAATGACAAGTTCAAATGCTTACATAGGTTCTGTGTAACCCGGAAAATTAATATCGTAGCTACCCTCTCGACCGTGTTCGTGGTGCTAGTTTAGCACTTCACCACAATGGTTCTAATGGTTCTACACACACAGTATCGCATTTGAAATTCAAGATTTTGATTGGTTTACCGTTGACCATTCACGTAGTTATAGATATTTTGAGTGTAACTGTCGATCTGGATTTTGGCACAAAAGTATGAAGCCAGTACGAGATTTCCTGCGGATTTCAGTACGCCGGACGACAATAGAATCCGAGTTTGGTAGAGTGTGAGAATAATAGAGAGTCGTTCTAAGTTAGAACTTGTGCAGTTCCGAATGTAGAAAGAATTTCAATTTTACATTCTCAATGCGTCGCCGAAGAGACGATGGGTATTGCTTGATATTTATCGACTCTTTTCGGACCACGCTTGAAATAATTTTGGAAAATTGTCGAGGGCGTAGAAAAGGAATCATATCCACCCGAGGCGGAGCACTCCGACTGGAAGTAATCACTCCTCCCTCCGTGTATGTATCATGTATGTACTTCCATGTTACTGAAAATGAAGCAATAAACCAGCGTTTTGTGACAAACCCCCTACGTAGGTATACCGCATTCGAGGATTTAGTCACCAAAGTTCAGTAGGTCAGTCTATTATACCTTCTGATTAAAACAGTTATTCAAACACCCTTTTACGTTATTTGTTTGCACGAAATTAGAAATTTTGTCAAATATTTTGAGTATTGTGAAATCTGTGAACATGCTGAAAAGTTCAGACTTCTGTAATTTCTTGACATTTTGTGAAGTCTTTGAAAATATCGTGACGTTTTCTCAAATCTCAGAAAGTCCTGTAACATTTTCCAAGATCTTGTGATGCCTCGTAAAATCTTGTGAATTTGTAGAGGTCATCGTTATTGAGCGATGTACAAATTTGGGACTCGTTTCGGTTTCGATTTTTGTTTGCTTAATCGTTACCCACCAATCGAACTTTAATCATCCATTAAATTGCCGAGGGATCAATTACTCGCGATCGGTTTTGACCGTGTATTCTCTAATCGGTTGGCACGTATCGTTTCCCTCCGGATCCCCCGGTGACGAGTATCGAGGTTACGTAATACGTCCCTAGCTAATCGACATACCGTTGCTAATGACAATCGATGAATTTATAAAATTCACCGACAATAGATGGAATTAATTAGGATCGGATCTGTGTTCAGTGAATTCCCGCTGGCAACGGTCCAGCAAACAAGTAGGTATTGATTCAGATGGCAGGGATGGTAGGGTGGAGGGGATACCAGAAGGGGATGCTCGCATTAACTGGCTGTCCCGCACGTATTTATACCAAAATTTATACACCTATATATCTATATCTCTACATGTGTGTTTTGTGTTACGTTTCAACGATACATGGACCCAAACTTCCACAAGCTAAATATGCCAAACACGTGTTGGCACGTCAATCGTACTCGGACTACGAAAATGCTTCCTGGAAACATGTCAACAAAATACCATGCTAATCAGTCTGGCGAATTTCGATGGCACATTCTTCCACTTGTCAATCATCAATATCGCAGATTCGCTGCAATTGACATCAGGGGACCGGTACACCATGATTCAATGAATTCTCCATAGTCCAAAAACCATTCATATCTTATCCAAAGTTCATCATACATCATCACTGGTCTCCTTGACTCCAGGGATTTACGAATTCGTGAAACAAAATAACAACGTGGGGAAGCCACTCTTTTTTTTCTTCTAATCACGAAAACTTTTCACCCCTTTTACGATCCCATACGTCTTTTAATGGGGGCTACTTCGTCCGCTCGTTCACTCGCCCTGTTCGATCGTTCACCAGCTGCAGAGTGATGTATTTAAACAGCCAGTGGAGGTCTGTTCACATGTGTGCTATTAGTATTGGGTCGTCCAACGGTGCCAATGGTGCCAATGGTTCGCCCTCTACACACCCTGATTTCAGAACATAAAGTTTACACTGTTGTTTATTATGTTTTATTTTTTTTTTTTAGTGAAGCTGTGCAGATTTCAGTAGTTGAATGGAGCAAAGAAAAAAGAACCCAAAAACACATAGATGAACGTTGAGGATGTTTTCAGATAGGAAAAAGTTTGAAAAGACGGAATCGGTGCTAAAATTGTGTATGTACAGAGTTACGCGAACAACACCGATGTATGTAGTTGCAGAGGAGCGTGTATTGTATTATTCCCTGGACCAGCTCTATATTTTTTGTGGAGGAAAAATTTTCTTCCTTTTAGCGAGTTGGACTCTGCCCAAACTTTGTCTTGAGCTAGCCTAACTTCCGTCTTGACGAGATGAATGAGCCTCCGCCGGTCCCTTGCTTCCGCCCATGTGCTTTTTCTCTAAGCTAGTCCGAAGTTACTTATAAGTTATGTTTTCGAGTGAACTTCGCTGGCACTGCGGAATTTTTCTAAACTTTGATATTCAATAACTCTCTGGTTTCTCTTTTTTCAGACTTTTTTCAGAAAAAGCTTCTCTCTTCTATCCACTAGTTCAATTCGGTTTCAATACGCTCCCAAACTTCTACGATTCCTCGTGGTGACCATCTTCAACTTCGTAATCGCGACGTCCTCGGGTCTCGAGAATCGTGACGAACCTTCCGAAAGCTCGCCAAACACGGGGACGAGGTACGAAATTAAATTTGTCAAAGGGGAAAATTTCATCCTTGGGTAAAAACCGCTTTTCATCCGGTTAGAAAAATCACAATAGTTCGTCAAGAAAGTCACGTCTCTCCGTAGGTAGGTATAATGGAATCGCAATCAATGTGCAATCAAGTGGAATCAACATAAGGGGGACGCCCCAGGGGTGATGAATGTACCGAATACTTCCGTCTCCCGGGTTCTTCACCATCGACACTTTCGCCGTCGCCACTCGATATCTACCAAGTAAAAAAAAAAGAGGAAATTCAGCCTTGCGCGTATTCAGATTCCCATTGGGTTTGAAAGGAGCGAAAATATGATCAGAAAATTATATGATAATATTTTTTTCCAGTCACAAGCTTCGTTGAATTGATTTCTCCTTGATTGGATCGAGACGCGCACCATAAAATAATAATGTTCCAGGAATCTGTAGCTTGACAGTTTCAATAACTGGTATTGATCAATTTTTTCTTTCCTGTTTTTTTCATTTCTTGCCTTAATGGACTTTTAGAAACACTTTACAGCGCGAGAAATAACATATTTTATAATGAAACTGCGCCCAGTCTAGTCGGAGAGGGTTTAATTATCCATTTGCTCGAGGCTACCGGAAGTCCTAAGACAATCTTGAGTGGTTCAATCGTAACTTTCTTCTATCCTTTCATGCTTTTATATCAAGCAAAAAAAAAATTTTCACAGCATTTAAATGTGTGCTTCACCTACTTGGTGAATTTTTTACCTGTCTGATTCGGGAAGATTTCTTCTCTTCGGATTCAGTCAAAACCTCAAGAAGCTTTTTTTTCATTCTTCAGTGGCCAGCCTACAATTCATTTTTGTTCATTGTAAATTCGTCAAGTGAGAATCATATTCAGCTAATTTTTATCAAAATTCACATCCGACGATGGAAAATATTGCACGCATGGCTAATAATTCTGTTCTATTTGCAGAAATTATAATAAACATCGAAATTCATCAAAATTGGCCAGTTTTCAGATATTCTATGACCGATTTCCATCATATTTCATTCATCCGGCGAACTTCCTGTTCAAATACACAGCGCTATCAAGCTCGTCCGGATGTTTCCCACTCTCTCAAAAATATTATAAAACTTTGATCCGAGAATGTTTACACTAAAAAACCGGTATTCCAGTCAAATTAGCAAAAAAAGATCTACAAACTGGTGGAGACCTTCATTTCTGCCTACTATTGAACGGACTAAAAGTCCTGACCCCTAACTAGACGGCTCGATCCGCTATGTCGAATTTAAGGGGCTCGAATTCAGTTTTCTCGTCCTATCTCGACAACCATTGATCCTATCGTCACGAAGATCTGAATACAAAATGAAGTTTATCAAATTCTCTACAACTAAGGTTCAATACCTTTTTTTCATATCTTGAATAGTTTTTGTGTAATACAGGGCTGAAAGTATCGACATTTGTGCCTTCTGAGAATTATGTACGTATTCACTCGTGTATTAGAGAAAAACTATCGAACATACGAGAAAAACGTATGAAACCTTTCTTGTAGAAAATTTAGTAAGCTTCATTTTTTATAATAACCTCCGTGACCATAGGATCAATATTTGTCGAGATATGATAGAAAAACTGAATCCGAGCACCTTTGATTCAAGATGGCGGACCAAGCCGGCCAGTCAGAGGTCAGGACTTCCAGTCCATCCAATAGTAGCCCAAAATTAAGGTCTCCAATATGTTCTGGTATAACTTTAAAAATGTAACAATAGCCAGTGGCTTACTTAACACCTAACTCTGGCTGATGTTTTCTTTTGGTGTTCGTAATGCAGAGAAGGAAGAAACTCGTCCCAATACCCTTTCCTGTATCTCGATAACTGTCAATATCGTTACTGATCTGTTACTGATATCGCTGTTACACCGCTGGCCTATCGAGCATTGAGAATATCAATAATCCATCGACATATATGGTCGAACACTGTGGTGGTATCCTCTGGCTATTTGATATTCAGGTCTTAACTTTTGCAGAGGATACATCTGTATCTGGGAATTCGACTCTGCGGTTATCGATAACCGAGCTCCGCTTCTAGCTGAGTCAATTGTTGGCCAGTAACCAGCTGAACGATACTCCATTTCAGTCAGCTATCGCGTAATTTTGAGGCTCTCTCACGACTCAGTGATCTTCTCCGATCTTTTGATCCGCAAGGACCTGATTTCTGGTTGCGGAAATTTTCCGCTAACGAGTAATCAACAAATTTCTTGCCCCACCTCAAGTGGACGAAGCCCTTTTCATGCTCCGGTGGCTGACGGCTTCTGCTGACGATTTTCACCCTGACAAAGGAATCTAAATTCATTCGACACACCGTTTTCTTACACATCCGAGAGCTATAAATTATATTCTAGTCGATCAACGGTGAGAACCGCGGGGTTTTGAACTGCGGTATAGGGCGGTCAGAAACTGTCTGAAGTTTGATTTAATTTTTTGTCGTCTAAGCGAAGTTTCGTGTCGCCCGCACCGATCCTTTGGCTACAGAGCCGCAACGAAGGGGAGTCGATCCAGTCAGAAAGGGAGTGGAGGCACCGTCATATACCCTTGGTCCTGTGGGATGGGAAACGGGGGAGAATCAAGAGTGAAGAAAAGAGGAGGAAAGAAAAAAACCTCAAGGAGCAAGATCGACGACGAAGGAACTCCGAGGAGGGAAACGAAAGGATACTCGGAATTGTGCTGCGGGATTATTTCCTGGCAAAATACTCTCGCCGGGTGGTCGAATGATCGACCTCAAATTAAGGAGCACAATACGCATGTGATCCAGGGCACGTGGAGGACCTCATGCAGTTTTCTTCAAGACTACAAACATACTTCATTTTCAGCCTGAACAAACAATGGCTTCTTCCCTGAAAAAAAAGAACGTGTTCATCCGTCAAATTGATTGAGAATGTGAACATGTTCAGGAAAAATCAGTGTTCACTGCAGTGATCGTGTAGGGCGATTGAAATGTCACCAAGGCCAATTTAACTGGCAATGATAACGCATCGGGCAGCTGGGGATGAGCGTGGGGTTGACACGGGGGACCTTATCGCGTCAGGAATGACGGACCGAGACCGCATCCGCACCTTTTTCGGAACGGTATGGCACGGATAGTGAACCCGCCCATCCACTGAACGAAATTACCACGTGCCCCGCAGGGATGCGAAGTAGTCGTCGAAAGACCCGCGCGGAATTCACTGTCACTGAATGGGACCATTTTGTAACGTCATAGTTTATTTACTTTACCCTTGGAGAGGCTCGTCCTCGTCCCTGTCCCTGTCCCCTTAACTCCACCTTGAGTCTGACCTCTCCGGTCTTTCTTACGACCCTTACGATCAAGCCTGGCAACTGGTAACTAACCAGAGCTGCTCTCCCTCGTCGATGTCCATACCTCGACAATGAGAACTTGATTCGATCTCTTGAAAGTACCTAGAGTAACTTTCATGCTAGCCTTCGGCAGGTGGGTATAAGTACTTTTGTCGACTCTTCGACTAGCCGGTATTGTTTAGTTTTACGAGCTTGCCAACGGTATCGGTGGGCACACAGTTGAAGAAGAGTACATGTATAGTCGTTAACAACCATCCCATAAAGTTCTGACTCATTATGGCAGACTTGATGGTTGCATGACCTGGAAGACTTGGTGAAGTAGGATTATTGAAAAAGTCCTACGCAGATAGTTAAGGACCAAGTGTTCTGGAGTAGTTAAGAATCATAATTATCGGTCGCCATGTTAGTCAAGCTCTGCCTTGAAATGAACTGTTTCATTTGGTCAAAAGTAATGCCTGTTTCAGGACATAGAAGGACACAGTTTTCAGTATTGTGATACCAACGTGTTCAGTCCACAAGCTCGTAATGAGCTGCTCGACGATCGATTAATTAGTTCACTAACGTTAAACGGAGGGTGCCTATTACCGGGTTGATATTTCCTGGTTCTATTTCGGGGTTGCGGGGAGAGAGAGGGAAGGCGTGACAAGGTTTCGCGGTGTGGGTGCCCGGGGCTTGCAGACTATAAGACGAGAGTAGGCGATAAGCTAGCAACAACTAGCGAAGCAAACGCAAACATGTTTAGCAAAGTTATGGAGCCATATAACCGAAGAGATGTAGCCGGTGGTAGCTGGTATTCAGGAGTCGTTATAGTGGCTGGTAGATCTCTGCATACTGGTTCGGAGGGGGAGGGAAAAGCATCGAGTATCGAGAATCCCTCGCGAATTCGTTCCTCCTTTTTTTCGATACCACCACTTGTTCGTCGGAAAGAGGAACTGTGCCGTGAGTCTTCCGTGAGAGAAATCTATAGTGACGTGGAACTAAACGCCCGCGAAGCTGCTGTGTCAACAAATCCAACGAGGCGTAAGGGGTCGTGGTCGTCGTCAATATTCCTCGACTCTGGTAACCCCCAAAAAAAGGAGAGTGAAAAACATCCCAAACGGCTGTATAGCCACTCGAATGTGAATCCACGTATTTTGGCGTCGAATATAGTCACGTCGAACTGCACAATCGCGAGTGGTTCTTGGTTTCCAATCAATATACACTCTCCAGCTCTCCCCGGGCTGCACTCTGAGAACCGTGACAGGGACGGTTTTTTTTCTTTCATTTCCTATATGCGAGCAAAAAACCAAAAGCGCTTCTGAGCAATTTGCTAATTGATTCGAGCACCACGAGCTGGTTCTTACTCCCACCAATCAGCTGTACCTACAGACATTAACTATTTTCTTTTCTTTAGTATGATATCGAATCAATGAAAATTCGACTACTTTTTCATTTCATCCGCATTAGGTGAACGTAATAAGGATCGTCCTGGTAAGCTGGGTACTCCCAAAAGTGACCCGATAATGCGCGTAACGGTAATACCTACTCGGTTGTAATCTGCTTAACGGTCGGTCTTCCGGAGCAGGTAAAAAGAGGGAAAAAAAATAATAATTCTTCAGACCGGGAATCTTCTTTATTTTTATTCCTACGCTCTTTTGGTATTATCATACAGATTGGTCGTGTGTATATACGTATATTTTTTCTACATCTACCGAACATGAGAACCACCAGCTTTGTCAATTATCGGAAGTAAACGCCATTTGCAATTATTGACACGTCATTCCCGCGAAGCGGATAGTTTTCTAGTCGTTACGAGTTCGGGAACCATGAAACCTAAGCTTCGCTAGAACGTTATCCGGTCTATTCACCGAACTCTGTTAATCCGTTTGTAACACGTTGATTACAAGGATCCCAGGAGGCGCGTAACTACGCGTAACTAACAAAGCTCCGTGTCGTCAATTTCTGTGCTTATATCATGATGGTACAAAAGCCCTTCTAAGGTTGTCCTCAGACCTGACGACCGATTATGAAAGGGTCTTGCCATGCTGGAACGTCCAAAAGAAATCCTGATGAGGCCCTAGTCGGGCAATAATGAGGAACCCTGATGAG